>JASKGO010000379.1:0-12996 GCA_030556065.1 Holobus sp. GC000080
GTACCCCGGGAAAATTATGATTTATGATTTTATGGTACCCCCGTCCAAATCTCAACTAGTGCAATAATTACAGACCATAAAATTTGTCCAGAGTGTCGAGTCTTTGATCAAAGCCCCCGGTCGCGCGCCTCGCTAACATTGCGTTGTCGATGGTAGCGCCATTATTTACACCCCTTAATAAAGTAACCGTTATATAATTTAAAAAATATTTAAATTTGAAATTTATTTAACATAATTAAAAGCACCTTAATTATCACAAATCAGAGATTTTATAAAAGTTCCAATATTTGAAGAACAATTGAACGCGTGAGAAATATCAGCTTGGAAATACTTTAAAAATGTAGTTGCTAATTTTTTGGGGAATCACAAAGGTGACAACCATAAAGAATTGACGAGCTGCTGGCATACAAAGCTTTGAACTATAATATGTCACTTAAAATTCATTTCCTGGAGTCTAGACTCAAACTTGGGATTTTTTTCCGGAAAATTTGCGCGTTGTATGCGATGAACATGGAGAAAGGTTCCATCAGAACATTTCACACATAGAAAAGCGTTATTAGGGTAAGGGTAAATGCAGCGCAAGGATGTTGGCCGACTACTGCTGGACGATTAAAACTTAAAAGGGACCAACCAGAAGCCAAATATTCCCGAAAATCGCATTTATTTTATTTATTATACTTTTTATTTTAATTAGAACCATCTTATTTTTCTTTATATTTTAATATTTGAAAAATATAAAATGTTTGGGTTCTAAAAAATTTGGAATTATTTTTATTAATAAAAAAATACTAAAAATTTCATGTGGCATAAAAAAGTTGAAATTTTGTTGACCAGTGTTATAATTTATAAAGACTCAGAGCTTCGGAGAAATCTAATATCATGTTTTATATAAGAAAGAAAAAATATGTTTAAATGTGTTTATTTTCCCTCTTTATCAAAGAAATTTTGAATTTTAAGCAATAAAAAAGAAGGCATCCAAATAGAAAATGTTAACAAACGGTATAAAGTTCTTATAAAAATATTAACTTTTTCATACCTGACATAATTTTATCCCTTAGAATCACATCATCTTCATTGCTTACATTAAAATAATGAGGAGTAATTCCTTGGAGAAGTTCGCTCGAACATTCTGTCGATGCTTTACCTGATGGTGATCTTTCAAAAAGCTGATCCATAACCGAATTAACTTTTTGATAATCGTTCGCGCAACTGGACGACGAAAACACACTGTACATCTCTTCGTCCGGAAAATCCAACTTGTCCATATGCTCCAGTTCCATTTCGTACAAATTGAAATTGTAGGAAGACGCATAAATGGTATGAATGAAAACTTGCTCGACTTCCGGCAACATCCAGGGCTCTTTCATTAGGTCCCACTTGTACGAGCAAGAGTAAAGCAATGATGTGGCACTGGCACTCGGAGTGTACGTCCTCTCTCTCCCTTCATTGTATTGATAGTGGCCGTATTTGGCCAAATTGCTGCCCGGTATAGTGTCCGATACAAACCTTGGGGCCGTTAGAGATGACGCGTCCTCCAAATGCTTAATTCTTGCACAAAGGGCCTGTCAACAGTGACGTTATCAGTTTTTTTTTATAAGCGTATTGAAAGATTCATCGCTTGCACCTGGTTGGCCCGCTTAAAACTGCAATCATCGATGAAGTCATTAGTAGCTATTCGAATTATCTCTCTTTGCGCGTTTTCGAGTCTTTCCTTAATTGTGGGTACTTCATTCACTGGGAGGCTTTCGTTCATTCTTGCTCCATTGTTTTACAAGCATCAGGACCTACTTCAAAACACTGTCTGCCAGTGTCACGTCGAAGTGGATTCACTTTTCTGCTTTGTTTATCAAGTTTTGCGCTCATTTGCTCGGTTGTTGTTTATTAAAGTAGTATCAATTTTCCTGATTTCCGCTTAAGTACTCAATTTACTCCTGTTGAATTTCCTAAATAAATAATTCGTTTTCTTTAGTGATAAAATGCTCGAATGAGACTAATAAAAGTTTACAGAAACATTTCAATTTAATATTATTTCTTTATTTATTTAAGAAAAAATATAGAAGTGAAAAATCATAGATAGAGAACTACTGTGGTTTTCACAATGCTGATATCCACAAAAGGAAAAACGATTTTTAGTGTAATCTGCAGGGCAAAATTAGCGCATTTCTTATTTTTTAGTTTTTTTTTTTATATCAGCATTAATAAAAAATCAATTTCGCAAAACTTTTTAAGTCAGAAATTACTCATCTCAAGCCTTGGAGCTTGGAGGTAATTCAAAGACCACCCAGTCCAATTCTTCTGCGCTGGCTTCCATTCTTCCTATAAACGGAGGTTGCAATTTGTGAATTGCAATAGGATCGTCCCTAATTACTCAGTCATTTTCTTTGACTAATGCACCTTTAAATGCAGCCTTTTTTCCATATAGCCAAAGTCGATGAAGCAAATCCTTGCATACTGAATTTTTTATTTAGTAGCACTAGCACAATATTTTGCTAAAGTACTCAATAATAGTTAATTGATTTGAAAATGACTGTAATTTTTATTTTGAAGCAAGATGGCTTCATGCAGTACCCTAATGTAACGCCACTATTAGACATAATTTTACTGGTCTTTACAAAAATCAAACAAAACAAAAAGAATTGTGACTTTAAATCCAATTTTTCACCCGATATGTGGATAAATTGAAACATTTTATGTTTATTTGTATCAAAATTTTTACAATTCGATTAATTTCCCTAAAAAATATTTATTTTGATATGCGGTTTGCTAATTTTGTCTGTTAACTTTCTTATTGTAAATTAGATACACCGGGGTGACCGGTGCCTTTTAAGTTTTATTGTACCAAAATTGAAGCATTTTAAACTTGAAAAAACTTTCAAACTAAAACGCAACATAATTAACTAAAAATAATTTATTTGGTTGCATACATTGCATATGTATGAAAATGGAAATGAAATCAACAAAGTGCTGTGCTGCAAATTAAAAATGTTGATTTTTTTATTTGTTAAAGTTTAATTATTGCTGGAATGTTAGTAATCATTATTCATGAATCTTCGTTATTATTTTCGTATAATTTAAGGAACACTTTATTGTAAGTATTGCTATTTGCATTTATTACTGAAGATAATGTTAAAATAATTTGTTTTTATGTTTTTATTTAAAGAATTGCAACAAGTTAACCTAAATTAATTTTACAACTTTTTACAATGGATATGCTAAATAGTTTTAAAAAATTACTGCTTCTAAATGGCAAAGCTCAATCGATGGAAAATAATACTCTTAACACATTTAATGTGGACAGTGGTGCCGAAATCTTATCACACTATCAAGCCCAATGGTCTGAATTGCATGAGAATAATGAAACAAATGCATGCAAAGCTGCTGAACTAGCAGATGTTATTAACACAATACATAAGAAAGTGAAAGATCAAAAAACGAACATTGTTAAAATAAATCAGATGCTGGCAGCAAGTCCTACATTGGAAGATTCAATAGTTAAATGCAATGATCAAATAACTGAATTGTTTGCTTTATTTGAAAGGATTGAAAAAGATATGGGCATCTTTGAAGATGTAATAGAACAAGAAGAATTGCAAACCAAGAAGGAAACACACAAACAGCAAGTGTTACTTTATGAACAAAAAAGAATAGGTAATACAGGATTTATAATTTATTAGTATAGTATTTGTGTTTTGTACATTAATGTTTGGATAAATGCTGATAAAAAAAAT
Organism: Holobus sp. GC000080; assembly: GCA_030556065.1. Taxonomy (NCBI): domain Eukaryota; kingdom Metazoa; phylum Arthropoda; class Insecta; order Coleoptera; family Staphylinidae; genus Holobus; species Holobus sp. GC000080. The sequence goes on from JASKGO010000379.1 coordinate 3,729, forward strand.
ATTATTTTAGCAAATCTAGAAGCAAAACGTGCCGATTTAGTATTGAAACATACGGAAACTATAAGAGAATTAGAAAAAAAGCAGCAGCTTTTATTAGAAGAGAGACAACAAGTTTTTCAAGATGCTTTTAAGAATGATTTAGAAACGTATAAATCATCAGGAGTACTTCCAAGTAGAAACAATTTTTAATCAGCAACTATTTTTGTTTGCTATTTTTTTTTTTCAATTTTTAGAGAGGGTTGCAGCCAATAATCAATCAAGTGCCTTATTGGAAGAAATCCAAATTGATTGTGATGACCAAGAATTAACACAGTTTCTAGAAGAAAAGTAAGAATTACTTTTTGTTATTTTCGATTTCGGATGATATGAATTAAACATTGAGGAGTCAGCTTTAGTTTTAAAATTACAGAAATTAGTTTAGCTGTGATCACTGCATTTTGTAATTATTATCAATGTGGCAATGGATTTTCATTTTTAATTATTAAAAATTGATTTTATTGTTAGTACTATTTTTATTAAATTGTAAATACACATTAAATTTTTGAAAAATTTATTTAAAAAATATACAGGGTAATTCGTTTACTTTTCGTAAATTACTTTAAAATGGAGTTCAAATTTTAAATTTTAACTTGTTGACATTATTATTTTTAAGATTTCACCACTGTTAATAAATATATTCCTGTTAAAAAAAGTTACCGTTTATTTATTTATTTTAATAATATTTCTTTTTTCAAATAAATAAGACTTTTTTTTTGTTCGTGGGGCCAGTTTTAGACAAATGTCGCTTTTTTTGTTTTGTTTTTAATAAGTTGTTGTCGATGTGGGTGTGGTTAAAGTAGTGTATGCAAGCAAGCCGTTGTTGCAAAGAGTTTTTTTCACAACACAACTCATTATGTAAAATACTCTCAGGGAGGGTCAGAATGATAGGATGGGAAATGTAATAGGCGTCGAGCAGTTGAGCCACGCAATACGTCACTATTGGTCACTACGTAACTGTTGATATTTCCAGATGTCACCATTATTAGTTTAAAAATAATTATGGATTAATAAAAATTGATAAATTGCCTACTGAGACTAAAATTACTAGTAAATTAATAAATCATTATCTCAGTATCTGTTTAGAACTATTCATTATTTCTAATGTGTTGTTAGTGCCAATGTTATCTGTTTTAGTAATTTGTGTAAGTTTCGAATCTCCTTTTTTAATTTATTGAATTAACTCACGTTTTCATATCATAGTTTGGGTGCTTTGATTTCTGCTTTGTGAAACCGTTCCCGTCTCGATGCCCAAGTCCTTAAACCCGGCTAACTTGAACCCGAAATTCGATTACAAAAGAATAATTAAAGTTAGCACAATAAAGAAACATTTCTGGTTCAAAGATGAGTACAATTTCGCAAATCCTGTTAATGAAATGTTCATTTATAGAAAGTGACGAACAATAAATTATCAATATTTACAAAATATTTTCTCTATAAGTGATATTAATTAATAATTTATTAAGTAATAGTGAAGCGAGAGGGATTGGATGAAGGAGTACCTAGTTTGGCACTGTACTTTTTATGTTATTAAAAAAAAGTAAAATTATCATGTTCCAAACTATGTTTTTTTTATACGTTACAGCAACTATTGTTGTTATTAAGATTTACCACATAGAAAGAACAGTTAAAATGTGCTTTTTTTTAATAACATAAAAAGTTTTTTAATAGATATATCGAACGTATACTTTTCTTAAAGGTATTTTTAAGCTTAATTTAAGTAATCAATAAAATATGGGTGCTTCCATTTAAATAATGAAATTATTTCGTTTTATAAAATTCATTTTTTCTGTTTTTTTTTTTCTAACATCCTGTGCAATGAGTGTTACAATAAATCACTAAAACTGATGCACTCGTTCCTTAGCAATAATTCACAAAAAGAATCATTTAATTATCTTTTAAAATAAGAAAGTTCTGATTTTTTTTTATCGAGACACGAATTTTACCAAAATTCGGTATAACCGGAAATAACCTAAAGTGGAAAATATTTTCCGAGAATGAAGCATTTACTTAAATTAGGAATGGAAAAGAAAAAGGAAGTTCGGTTTTATAGTTCTCCATGAATAGTTCTCCAATTCGGTGCCCTCCTGTTCTTGTGAAACCCTTGGTGTTCCAATTTATTTGACGTAGAAAAAAAATTAATAATTATTCTTTAAAAAAAGGATGTAAGTTGGGCAAATCAGTACAAATTATGCAATTAGATTCTTTTTAAAAATTTATATGTCTTTACAAATCATATAAAAACTAAAACAAAAAACTGAAAAATAAAAGGTAAAATGATATAAGTTTTTGTATTTATTGAAAATAAAGTTAATTTACACATAAAAAATTAATTTCCTTTCATTTGACAATTTTCACATGATTAATGCTTGCTTACAAACGAAAAAAGTAAAACTTATCACGATATAATGCGTCGATGGTAAAACATAAGATTCTCACAATCAATTTCACCGCATTAATAAAAGAAACGAGTAAATTACAAAAATATATAGATCATGATAATTTAGAAAGACCAAAAAAGGATCTTAAATTGTTTAAATTACATGGCAGTTATTTTTTTTTTTTTTCTTATTTTTCTTTTGGTTTTTATCTGTGTGGTAAACAATACGTAATATGATACTTTAATAATTTCACTAAAAAGTAATATCAATATTGTTTTGTCTTTTTCACAACACACACATATCTAAGTATCAATACATTTAATCAATTACACGATTAATTATTATTATTCGCTATACGTAATGTAATGTGTAATGTGGATAAGACGTAGTGAATATGCGCAAAGAAAACTAAAAATTGTGTACTTGTTTTTTTTCTTCTCATTAATAAACCCCAATTAACATTATAAATAAATAGATAGGTTCTTTGAAATTTGATTTCCTTATCACTATTAACTGTGTAACTGCAACAGAAACTAGATCATTAATGCCTCCTACATATTAATAATAATTATGTTTTGTTTCAACAGAACTAAAATTACTCTTGCTGCAATCTTCCCTTCAGTATAATTATAGTAATAATAATCATAATAATATAATCAGGATCAGCAGCAACATTGTAGTTTTGACTACGTGCTAAAATATTTGTTTACGACATTTATAAGTGCTTCGAGACGCGTTCAATCTCTTGCAACGTATAAGAATACACTTCTTCAAAGTAGATAGATAATATTATGGATACAATCGTACTCGTATAATATAATATAACCAAAACATTTTCGTGACATTTTATCAAATCTATCACTTTTGTTAGTTTTCCACAAACTCGTCAAATACTCATTCCGGATTAATTTCTACTTATACTAAAGGTTACTTATAGTCAAGAGATAAGCTAAAAAATTACTTTCTTCATTTTCTTTTTCATTTTAAGAATTTTTTGGTTGCGTTTTTGCTTATATCAATTTTTTTTTTTTTGTAGTTTTTACTTTTAACAATATTGCGTTTCGGCTTAACAGTGAGATTTACCAGTTTCTTTTTGGGAATATTGGTGTCGATAGTAATCAAGTCAAGAAAATATATGAGTACCCTACAAACCAAATTACTCTACATAATAGTCAATTGTGATTTTTAAATTTTAATTACTTTTTTTTTTTCAAATTTTTGTTATTAATAAATTAAACCACTACTGTTTAATTAAGTATAATCTATTACTATAGTAGACATTAGCAATTAGCAATAAATTGACTTGACCACTTTCCAATAAGTCCAAAAAGGGGCACATTAACTATTTTTCTTTTCTTTTCATTTTTAACTATAGACCTATAGAATTATCTATTTGTAAGAGAGGATTTCTGTGGTTTCTGTCTGTTTTGCTATTGTGTGTACCTATTGTGTTTGAACCAAAGTTATGGCTTTGAATTTACGGTTGCCAGTACCTATTTGAAAGTATGAGGTAAGTGGCAGAGAGCCTCTGTCACGCCAGCTCCCGCTCCTCTTCACTGGCTTTACCATCTCCGTATATGCTCAACGAAGCTATATAATTATTAGGCATCACCTAAAAACAAGAGATGATAATTTGCATTAGAAGAGAATGCAAGAAAAGTGTGGCACTTTACCTCGAATATTATATCTTGGTATCCGTAGCAGAAGGTGCTGCCGAATGGATTGGTGGTATTTGTTGAACTGGCACGGTTTAAAACCACTGGTTTTTCGCTGGGCGTCAACTTTTTACACAGCTCGTCCCAGCGACAATAGGCGGTAATTGTGGTGTCGTTTAATGATGCACTAAATTCACACCGTTGATACATATTGAAGTTATAGTGTCCCGGATAGTTTGTGTGCAACACCAGTTTCTTCACCGAATGGGTTTTTGCGTCAAAAAGGACATCCTAAAATTGAATAGTTTTAGAAAACATTTACAGGCTCCAGAAAACAATTGGAAAATTCAATTTTCATTTTTCGTATCGGGTGAAAACATTGGTGAAAACAGTTTTAATTAATATTTTAAAATTTAAATACAACCACACAACATTCCTTTACATTTAAATGTTACGGGTCTTTATTTATTGGAATGATAAATCATAATATATATTTCAATAAATTAATTTCAGTTAAATTAATTTCTTAAGATTTAAATAAAATGAATAAGTAAAATGGCATTTACCACAGAGGAAGCCATGAAAACAAAAAAATACTTTAATTGTTACAGTTACAACAACTCAATTTTTTTTGGTAACATAAGCGATGAAATATATAGATTGTTGATAAATATCAAAAACAAATTTTAGCGACAAAGTCATTGAGTATAGTATAGATATAGATTAAAAGATGAAAACCAAGCGAGCTGTTGTTATTATGGAAATTAGTGGAAACTGGAAATGCAAATGCTGCTAACAGCGTAAATGTGTAATTGAATATTGACGAAAATCTGTATGTCGAAATCGCAACTGCCATTGCCATTGTCGCCGCAACCACCCACGCCATATCCGGCTCTTACTTACCGACGAGAGCAGGTTTGGGCTTACGCTCACTATACAACTCAAATAGCAACAAATTGTTATAATACAGGGTGAAACGACCTAATATTAAAGATTCCAGCAAAACTGGAGCTACCAAAAAGACGTATTGACATTAATAAAACTGCATTTGCTTTGTGTTCATTAAAAAAATGTTTTTTCCTTTGTTCTATTGTCAAAATAAATGACAAATTATGTTGTGGTAACTTTAGACTCTTTGGAGCAACCATAAAAATAATATAGTATTTTCAAAGCGCCCTTCAATGATTAAATTAACAGACAAAAGTTGCCACCCGATATAATTATAAAAAAAAAAAAACTTACCAATCCCAAGGTGAAGTAATTAAAGAAATAGTCACTGCGAGCAGCGGAAACTCGACGGTGAGCATTCGGACTGTGAATTCGCATCTTATCCTCACTCTTGTAGAAGACTTTCGACGGTGCTCCCAGAGCCGTGGCAACGTCCTGCGCCGAATTGCCCAAGTATATGCAACGTTCCAGTTGCAACTTGGCCGCATCCATGCGACGCGCATTACCGCCAGCCACCAAATTCAATCTAATACCCTTCGTGTGACTTTTGCCTCGCAACACCTCCGCCGCACACAGATACAGTTGGCCGTGGTAACAGGCGAGGGGCAGTTCGGGCGCCTTAGCCTGTTCGACACTGGCCCCATGGTAGATGGCCATGCGCGAGACCAGAGGCGACGAGCCGGCCGGGAAATGAAGAGATCCTAAATTGTGGGTGCTGCTCGTTTGAAATTTGCTCTCCACCGGAAAGTAAAACGAAAGACCGCGGAAGTTCAGCACAAACAGCTGCTTCTCGGAGTCGTAAACACCGGGATGGGTCGCACCGAACGAGTGCTCTATTTGTTCTATGGAAGGTAAAACTTCTGGGGAATTGAAGGGCAATCCACTGGAAAGTAAATAAAAGTACAAAATCAATAAGGATGATTATTTTTAGCAATATTTTCTTTGCAACAATTGTAATTATAAGGCGAATTCCAAATTAGTTACAAAATGCCAATTTTTTAATAATTAATTTTAGAACAAGTATTGTCATACATTTTTTTTCATTTTTAAAAATATCAAAATTGGATGTGAATTTGTCAAAACAGCATTTTCTGAATGTAGAAAATGAATTAGTTTTGTGAAGAAAATACACTGTGTGGAAAATCTGCTCAAGTAACCAAAGAAAACAACCACCCAGTACAATATAATTTAAAAAAAAAAAGGACAATAGCCACGCATAAATTGGAAATAAACGATTGTTTCGTGACTTAAATATCAACGTTTTAACTGTAAAAAGACAGAACTCACCAATACTTTAACTTGACCAGTTTCATATTGCAGATCTCAATTATCTTAAGCCTTTGCACAATGGGATCGAAAAACAATCGGATCCCGTCCTGGGGTAAATTAATGATTATATCTACTTCCAAAGGTTTCTGTAAACAAAACGCACATTGAACAAAAACAACAAAAATAAAATGACAAACACTCACAGCATCATTATAAAGAACTTGAACTCCTTTGATAAGTCCAACTTGAGATTGAATGATTGCAACAGCTTGTGAAAAATTCATACCTGCAAGAAAAAGAATGTTTAGAGCGCGTAAGGCGACTCGATTATTTATAGAATTGTCGTCAGGTGGTTCAACACCAAAAGTGCGTGTCGCATAGCTACTGCGAATCAACAACCAAAAAAAAAAAAAAATGAAACGCATTAACGTAAATCGAAACGTACCTAGGATGAATTCCCATTGCTCACAACCTAACGAACGTTCGGGCACGATTTCCAGGTCCAGCATTGCAGTTGTTTCACGTTACACTTGACAATAATACTTTTGCTTCGACAAATCACTCCTTCGGACAAACTCAAACGATAATTATTTACAATCACTTCTTTGTCTAAATTCAGACGGACGCCATCTTAGCGTTCAACTGTCAATTCCTAAACAGCTGATTCAAGCGGGACCGTTACGCGAGAATGGTCCTTATTGCGAGCGCACCTAGGACCCATCTAATTCCGACGCGATTTTGCGCACTCCGCGCCGTTCCGTAATCAAAACAAAACAAAGTGCGACGCTAGTTGCCTCTTTGTCGCACCGGGAACCTGTTTGTTTACATGGTTTGCATACACTTTGTGTTCGTATCGCAACTACGCGCCGCTCTGCACTCTTTTGTTGTTGTTTTTTTTTCTGTTTCAACACCTACTAATTGCACGTATATTTCCCAACAGCACTTCACTTGCGTTTAATTAATGCGCAGATTCGGTTGGCTGAGTCATACAGTTGCCGTCCGGATACCGTTTCTTGAAACTTTCGATTAACTCAGGGTCCACTAATCTGATTCCATCCACTTGATTTCCCAGCGTGATCCAATTGGGCTGAATGTTGTGCGGCCTGCCAAACAGTTCGATCTTCCTTGTGCCGGGCGACAGACGCTCAATCATGCCGTAGATCTCGTCCGGCTTGTGGCTCGTCGCGCGCACTTCCGCAACGATCACGTCGGAATCCAGACCGCGATTTAGATTTTGCGGAGACCCCTTCATTCCTACCAAACAATGTTCCTTGCCGTGGTTCAACCAATGTCCTGTGCGACCTGTTCGAATAATGCGCTGCAGCTGGTTCGTCTTCACCCAAATAATTTCGTCGACGCGTTCGTAGCCCCACAATTTGAGACACTCGCGGCCCAATTCCATGGCACGTCCCGTTACCCAAAGGAATATCAGTCCTTCGTCCTGCAATTGTGGTATTCCCAACTGTCGCATTTCCTCGTCCGACATTGTTCCGTATGGTAACTCCATATGAATGTCCCATGGTGGATCAGCCATAATCACAGCGAATTTCCCCAAAGCGGTCATGTCCAGGTAACGCAAGTCGCACTGCACCCATTGCGGCGGATACATTGTGGTGCTTTCACTGCAGATTGCAGGTTTGTTGGCCGATGGAGTTTCCACGCTTTGCCCTGAGCGGTCCACTTCGTAATGGACGTACTTGCAAGTGTCCATGTGGAAGCAAGTGTTTAAAAAAGAACAGTCTCCTAAGGCTTCGTCCGTGTGCTTCTGTATAATTTTCTTAAAGTGTAGCTTTTTGCAAGGGGTCGCTCCGGCGTTTCTTTGGCATTCGATTTTCGTTGCGTGCGGACAGAATTCCATCACTTGGGCGCCTCCCTGTGACCGGAACCTTTCCGCCAGACTCCTCTCCTTAGCAGTGGGCTTGCTAAGTAAGTCCAAAATTTCTTCACCTAATTTTTTGCTTTCCTTTTCTTTAGTGGAAGGCATTGACAACAACGACTAAAATGCAATTATTAATTTCCATTGAATTTCATCATTAAAACTTACCAAAATATCAGTGGCCTTTGCATCTTTTTTCTCTTTTTTTCTCCTGTCTTCTTCATCAACTTCCTTAGCATCAGGACTATCATCCCTTTTCCTCTTCAATTGACCACCATCTAAACATTCCTCTTTTGCATCTTCAACAAGGGCATTCAATTTTGTATGCTCAACAAATGTGACCTCCAGCACATTTTGCCCATCTTTGATGGCATCCTTGACATTTATAATCTGTTGGGTGGCAAATTTTTGCAAGAGATTACAAACTGATTTATGCAAACAATTGGGATCCTCTTTCAGCAACTCATAGAGTTCATATGATGTAATAGATACTGAAGGTATTTGCAGTGAAACCTCATTCAGTTTCCTTAGCAATTCCTTTTCAAGTTCCGGATGCACTTTTATCAAGTCATCATCATCCATTGAGTCGTGTTTGCTTTTAGTTTCCTCGGCCGGACTTGGAACAATGATTATTTCATTTGGGCTGTTGGAATGTGCAGCGGATGCATTGGATCCCACTAAACTTGATCCCAGAATGTCTTGGCGTTCCTTCTTGCGCTTTTCCATACGCTCACGCAAACTGTTGCGTTTGCTTTTGATGGCTTGAATTTCTTCCCAAGCGTCCGACATGGTAAAAGTCTGTAATATTTATGTTTTTTATTTAATTAATAAACAATAGTTGATGCGTTTGTTCAATTAAACTTTCTAGTTTCTGTTATTTTTAGTTTTTGTATATAGGTTATGTTACGCGAGTCATGTGTTGTCTATGTGTGTTGTCGTCATAGACCTATAATGAATGTACTCAATGGTGAGAGAGTTAGTCTGGGGAAAATACACATAACCGTGTGGACGGGGCAGTTGGCTGTGACTTGACGAAAAAAAACTCAAATTTTTGGCGGGAATCCGTTATAATTGCATAATGCCCTTATAATACCCAGATATAC
>JASKGO010000382.1:0-17965 GCA_030556065.1 Holobus sp. GC000080
TGTAAATATAAATGTTATTGTTCATCGTCAAGACGGTGGCTTCCTTCTGCGTTTATTTCATCCCCTTTGCCCGATTATCTACCCCGGCGGAGCACCCTAAAAAGTGCTTCGTTACATTAGGATATTAAGTAAAAGTTGTGGATTGATTCTTGAAAATGTATTTACACAATATTATTCGAATGTTTAATGATCCATAAATTAGAAAATCCTACTTTCCAAAAAAATTAAAGTTCAAATAATTATGTCACATTACATACAATTAAAAACAAAATCAACTATTTAAAAAAATTCAATAACACAATCACGCGTAAACCTAAAATAAATCCGATAAAAAGAGGATAATAAAATATTTGAGGGATTCACCCTAAAAAATAGACATCCCCTATTTACTTCTTAGCGTCCCTTCTTGCCCTTTCCTGTCCACTACACACAATTCCTTCCTTATATGTTCGTATGTAGTATCAACGATCGTTTTTTATATACTATATCCAACGACGCTATGTACAAAGGACGAGAGTATGTGTTTATTATGTGTTTCGTCACGCAACCCAAAGCAAGTTACTTGCTTGGTCAACCTAGACGGACCGGACTCACGGGGGATCAAGTATGGTCAGTCCGGATTTAATTACCGGTAATATTCAGGTGTTGCTTTGGACTCGCATGGCGGGTAGAAGCAGCGAACGCTGCAAAGGTGTACGGTAAAGTGCGAACGCGCAAAGCATTCGAAACAGTCAGCCTCGGCGGACTTGCAGCGCGCTCCACAGCATCTGGAGAGCAGAAGCACGAAGAGTTAACTTTTATAAAACTAAACAACTGGTCGTGTGGGGAGAACGCTTCAGACTCAATTTTTATCCTCCTCGACTTTACACACCCTAATACTGTACCTTTATTTGATTTCCCGCGAGTTATTTCTTTATTTGACGCGCATCGAAAGCACACTTCAATTGCAATTACCAAAATTGTTTATTGAATTACAATAATGAAATGTGCACATTTGAAATTACATGGAATGTACCTTTAATAAATGTTTCGCGCGGTTGTTTAGATTAAACCAATATCTGCGCTGTTTGGTATTTAGTTAGGAATTTGTGTATGATTATGGAAATGCTTGGATTAGCTTTTGGCATAGTTTTTCGCAAATTTTCTCGTCGATTTCCTGCGTAGATGTGTGTTTTGCAAGTCCACGTGTGTAGTAGTAGTATGCTATGTGTATGCATCGATCGGCTTCCTCGTCTTTCTGTTGCCTTGTCATTTAAGCCCTCTCAGTTATGAATTATGAGGAAATTGTAATAAAATTTTAAATGTAACCTTTCTCCCTGTTTACCGCATTTTCCGTGTAAAGCAACTAACTTGAGTTTCGATGAGCTCCTCGCAGCTTTGCGCTTTTAGAAATATCATTAGTTGCTCGTTGTAAATCTGCATTGCTTCATGAATAGTTACCCAAAGACTATTTTTATTAAGACTTTCTTTTATAAAATTGAAAACTATGTTAATTTTAAATAAAAAAAAAACATGTAGGAGAGCTTTAGGATTAGACAGGAAGCTCAATAATAATTTTTATTAAACACCTGTCTGTCTGTTTTGTGCATCAAGTTATCAAATATGATTTGTTCGTGGCGGGAGAACATAAGCCTTTGCAAGTGAAGCGCTCGGTGAGCGCCTAGTTCCGATCGATGGTAACTGCGCTCCGTACACGACTCCGCTCTATGTTCTCCTGGTAACAAGACCGCCAATTTCGCGCCTAACCAGTCAACCACAGGGTCACGTGGAGTGTGCGCACGCTGCCAACGCGTGCAGCGCTGCAACGCGCACACACCCCCGCTTCCCATTCATCCGACGAATACGACATCTTCGTCCGTTCGCTGCCTGTTGCGGCAACTGCCGCAGGAATCCACCCGGGAAGCCTCCTCCTGTTTGCTCAATACGAAATTGCACCGTTCATGATAGAACGCCCCCAATTCCTCATCGAATGTGAATGACTTCTGCATCCTCTTGGGGACCGTGTTGCGTCCTTGACAAATCTTAACTCTCGAGTATTCGGTGATGGCCGGCTCGATGTCTGCTTCCATTTTCAGGATGCACGGCAGCAGTGGCTGCGTCGAGTGTTCTAACGAGACGCGGTGCTTGCCCACAAAGTACTGCATGCTCAGGTCTTCAAACAGGATCACTTGTCGCATCATCGCCGGTTTGTCGTTCCTGATGCCTAACTGGGAAAACAAGATCGAGCGGCCTTGGTTGGAAGCGTTGTCGATGTTGTAGGAAGCCCATCCATCAGGAAGCTGAAGCTTGTCTTTGCTGTAGACCCTTTGGAATAAACTGGGAGAGTGCTTGTATTTCGTCACGCCCGAACCAAAGTATTGATGCGTTGCTTTATTGTTGTTGTTCATTGTTGGTCAATTTCCAAATTACGCATTTGGTTTCTTCGGTCGTGGTTGCCATAGAACTGATGCGTAGTTTACTTGCGATTCAACGTTTTGCTAGGTTATGGCTCGAGTCGAGGAGTTCAATTTCCACCAGTTGTTCTGCTTGCGCCCTGGTACTCCTGATACTTGCTTTTTAGATGTAATTTTTGCATTTGGCTTCTATCTAGTGGGCAATAGCTTTAACAACCTAGAGAAATCTGTTTTTGTGATTTCGATAAGAGCTTGGTAATATATCAATAGATGGATCCTTGGCGCTTAAAATTTTAAATTCTTATTACTTTGTGCTAAACTTTTAGCATTTACAAAAAGCTTAATTTTTGAGATTTCACAAAATGTAAATATTTAATTTATTATTTCAAATACTGTGATGGTTAAAAAATCAATAAAATTTTTGATACTTTAATGTTTAATTACTGAAAGTAGCACATTTTAAATATCCGAATTATTTAGTTTAAAGTTGAGAAAAAAAGAACTAAAAAATTACTTGAGTCATATGATAAAAGAACTTGTCTGGAAGTTAAAAAAAAAAAAATAAAGAAGGAAAGACACATTTTGCTCAGTTACAATTCCTGATTTTCCATTACAGGCATAAATTGATGAACTTGGCCAGATAAGCAAGCAGGAGATTCCGTACACTGCTAAAACAGTTCATTAGTGATTTAGTTTCACTGAATAGCTACCTATAGTATTTATGTTAGAGCGCACCTTATATTTCTGGACACCTTTAAATGTCCTGTACTGTTAAAGCGCATTATATTTCAAGTCTGAAAGGAAATAATTTCGTTAAACGACTTTTCTGTTCGCGCTTATTTCTTGTTTCTCGTAATTATCTAGTCTTCCGTATAATTGGTGTTTCAGTTTAATCTATTTTTAGAGTAATTTAACTGCTTGGCTGAAAAGCTGAAATCAAAATTAACAGTGATCCGCTTAATTATTTTACTCGTCGCAATTTAAGTTTTAGGACAATTACCAGAACTATCGACATTCCAAAATGCATTTGATGAGTGTACTGCAGTAAATCTCTCAAGTCTCATTTTCTTGGAACATTTTTATTTGCCTGTAATTGCGTCTGTTAAGAATGCATATCATAAAATTAACAGAGATGACGTTACTTATGAGTACATAATGTGCCAAATTCAAGGATGTGTAACTCCCACTTTCAAAAATGCTAATTAGGCGTAATTCGCAAATTAGTTGTTTTTTTTTTTATTTAAAATGAAGCACAATGTTATTAGTTGCGACCTTCTTCCGATTTAATTAATTTTTCTACAGGGTGTTAATATCTTTAATTAAACGTAATGCTTTTTAATATCCATTAGATGTTTACTAATTTTCCGAAATTGTATATATTCTTGCAATATTTCCAATATTTACTTCATAAAATGATTCTTATTATTTTTTTAAATAATTAAAAGCAATTTAAAAAAATGATATACTAAATAATAAATAAAGTAATAACTTTTAATTATATTTTAATTTATATCCTTTTAAACATATAGACAGTCTTCTGAGTAATAAAAAAATCAACTTCGTCTAAAAAATAATAATATGCCCACAATAAAATATTGAAAATCATACGCATTGCATATGTTACGTTAATTCTTGAAGAAATAATTTTAAAAATCATTAACCATCAGAAACAATATTAAAATTATTCTGATTTTACTACAATGGAGGTATTTTTTATGCCACATTTATTGTTATTTGATTAGAATACAACACACAGAAAAAGTTTTTCCATCACTTCAATTTAAATAAAAAGAAGAAGAAAAATATAAGAAGAAGAAGCAAAAAGAGTGATGCATCCTGTATAACTCAATTAGCATTTCATTTCTCTTATTGCGTTTCGTTATAAGCGATATTCATTTTATTCAGAAACAGAGAACAAAAAGACTTGTCCTTGTCACGCATCGAGGAGTTTTCGTGCAAAACTTTTCGAACATTGTGTCCAGAAATTACAACGTCCGAGCATTAATTCCACTCCTGCATTGTCGCCGGTGTTCGTTTTCGAAGATAATAATACAGGGTTGTGCTTGCTTTGGCAACATTCGCCATTTAATACGGCAATGGAAATGCTGTAATCTTCGGCCAACGTAATTTTTTTTAATTTGCATCAGGCTCCTTTTTCGTCCACTACTAAGGCGTGCACTTATAATTGAATAGCAAGATTTGCGCGTAAGTTATCCATATTGAAATAACGCAAAGTGAAAAATTTCGCAATCCTGTATACAGGATGGGTTCTTGGATTGTCGAAGACAATGGCTCTCATTTATATGTGTGTCACACGAACATACAATTCGAAAAAAAAACCCACACGCAATTCCCTCGCCTTTTCTTCTTTTTCTTTCGCTGCTTTTATTCAAAACGGCCGAAAATAATTAGTTTTTAGCGAAAACATGAAGTGTTTGCTTGCATTGAAAACCCACTACAGACATTAATCTTCACTGCTACACTCTGACTTTTTTTTTAACTGAATACTTTTATTTTGATTATTATTATTATAATTTCTTAAATATAATTAATTTTTTTTCGGTTTCTAAAAAGTTTTGCAAGTAATACTAAGATGAAACTATTAAATTAATATGATGAAAGCAATTTAGTAAAAATTCGGTAATGTTAAAAATTAATGATTTTTAAAATTGAATTTTCTCCACGACTAGAGTAGATGTAAATTAATGTTTAATCAATTTTTAAATTGCCCTTAAAATCAAAATAATGTTAAATACTTTGAGATATTATGTGTATTCTGTTAAAATTCTTGCGTTTTTTTTCTGGGAATGTTATTTGTAAAATATTGAACCAATCTCAAGCATTTCTGCTCAAAACGAAATACAATAATCCCTAAAACTATTAATTTAAGTTAATTTTTTTTTGTAAAAAATGGAATAATAATAAAATTTAATTAAACTATATTTATTTTTAACCATTTTTAGCAATTAAAAAATTAAGATCTCTTTTTTTTTCAATTTTTAATCAATTGCACATTTCATTTTGAATTTTGTTAATGGATAATGTACCCTATAAATTAACGATAAAAATTAAAAAAATGAAATATTGACTTATGAGAAAATTTGATATATATTTATATTTACCCTAGAAATAAATACCTCACTCTTAAAAATTATTTCAGGAAAGCAAAAATGGCATAAATAAAATTTTATTTTTGATTTTGATAATGAATAAAATGCTCTATAAAATGTGAGGGAAAATTAAAAATTCTAAACAGTAACTTTTGATAAAAATTGACTTATTGCACTCGCTTTTCATATAGGTACTATAAAAAATGGATGCCGCAGACCAAAAGCATATTTCCGAAAAAAAAAATCATAGTAAAAAATTTTATTTCTGATTTTGTTAATAATCAAGATGCTTAATAAAATAAAAGAAAAAACTAATTTCTCATTAAAAAAATTTCTCTGGTTTCCACAAAAACAAACTTTGATCTAAATAACGAGTTTTCCCTTATCAATGACGAAGAATGTATACTAAAATTTGTCCGCAAATACGTAATTTGACCATTATTTTCAAATTCTGATTTCAAAGGTCATATTTTGCATGTACTTTGTATAATAAGATATATCTTAAAAATATTGAATTTAATATAAATATAAAATTTCATATTAAATATAATATATTTTTTTAATAATTGGTGCCAATGAAAAAGGCAACTTTTTAAAGAACAGAACACGACGTAGTTGCTAGAGGTATATCAATTTTGCGTTGTGCCAAATCAAAATATATTAATTAAATGATCCGTTATTCCACATAAGTTGCTTATGAATTTTATTTCTAAAAAACAAATTTGAAACGGATCGGTCATTATCGGTCAAAATGCATGCATGCATATTACTTAGTAAACTATAACTGTTTCGGTGGTTTTTAGTGCGTCGTAATAAGTAATAACTATATATCTACCTACTACTCGTATTTATAATCCCTTTTTATAAAATATCTCAAGAAGAGAGAGAGAGAGAGACAGAGAGATGGAGAGGAATAAGAAACATTAATGATACCATCAGCGTCAATATCATTACCACACCATATACAGGGACTTCTTTCCGATGTCTGCTTAGATCTTTTAAATAGTTTATTGCTTCACGGACCCGCAAGCTGAAACGATCGGCGCACTAATAATGATAATAATACGAGGGCAACCCTTTTAGTTATAAAATAATAATCAAAATGAGCGCTGCTCGCCTGTGTATTAGACACGCATATTAAATATTATATGATCATGTGATAAGAGAGGAGGAAAAGAACGAACGTGTGTCACGATTCCGCAATAAGATTGCTGTATGCGCGAGAGGATCATCGTAAAAGTTCAACGTGCAATAATTTCGGTTTCCAGCTCATTAGCGCAAAGTTCACGTGTGCATTGTTGTTGTTGTTGTTGCTGTTGTGTTGTTGCTAGTGCGCTATACACCCACACTATAAAGTCGTCATTATCACCTTTCGACGTTTATTATGTCCACTCTAAGTCGCTTACCTTAGCTGCTTTCTAGAGGTTTGCAAAGAATGGTTGAAAATGTTTTTAGATTGTGTGCTTGCTCATTGCTACTGATTATTCAAATACGGACCTTGCAGTTGTCAGTACAATTTATTAATTGTTGGAATAATTTGAAAAAGTATTACAGGGTCTGTTTCATATTGTTTACATGCTCAAATAAATTTTTAATTGGGAGTTTATGTTTTATTAATTAAGAACGATCTTTGTTCAATAATTTAATGTGTCGAATATTGCGTATTGTTTATTTAACACTTAATTTAGTTTCTTGTTTAAGGAACAAAATCTGATGAGAAAAAGACCTTTATTAAATTCAAAAACTGATACTTTTCAAATTAAATCGATTATTTCTGGTTAAGCTATTTCACAGTTAGCATTGCATTGCTTCTTAAATAAATTTTTATTAGAGGGAACAAATTAGAATGTTGAATATTTCGAGTTCATTATTAATATTAGTTTAGCTCCTCATTTTAAAGGACAATATCATGAAAAATAATCTTTATTGAAATGAATAAATTTCATTTTCGAAAATCAAAACTTATTAATTCATTATTACCAACTTATTGTTGGTAAAGGTATTTCATTCATGGCATTGAATCATTTTGTTCAGCTAAAAAAAAAATTAATTGGAGGTTAATAAGAAGAGCCTTTGTTTTCTAATTTAATGTGTCAAATATTGCGTTGTTATTAATTAGTAAAAATTAAATTTCTGGGCTTTATTTTTGAGAATAAAAATTTATTATTTCTTTAAATTATAAATATGGTCTAAATTCTATGGGATTATTTTTGATAAAGGTATTTCATAGTTTGCTTTTTATCATTTTCTTCAGCTTACATACAATTTAAATTAGGAATTAATAAGAACAACCTTTGTTTTTCAATTTTTTTAATTTAATGTGTCGAATATTCCGATTAATTATTAAAATTAAATTACTAAATTTCATGATTTTAAAATTTAGTAACATTTTTATTAAATTGGAAAAAAAGTTAATTAATTAAACTGAAAGGGTTATTTTTGGTAAAGAGTATTTTGGACCATTTCATCTTCAGGTTAATTAAATTTTTAATTAGATAAAAATAAGAACAACCTCTATTCTTTAATTTAATGTGTCAAATATTGCGTGATAATTACTAAAATTAAATTAACAACTTTCACATTTTGAAGAAAAAATCTGATGAAAATTAATTAAAAATAACGTCCACTTAAAATGGAAATTAAATTACAGTTTTAATTATAAAGGTTATAACAGTTTTAAGTTTCAAATTAAATGAAATAAACTATGCCATTTTAATGAAAATTATTTAATCTGATTATTATGTGTCTTTTGCCTCTAAAAGGAACATATTAAAAATAAAATGTCAGCTATTTTATTCTCATTAAGCTTGGAAGCAATATTTCTGCTCTAAGAAGAAAACAAAAGAAGCCAAGAAGCATCGGTTAACCAAAAAATTAAGATATCGAGAGGTCAGTTAGGCGTGACGATAAACGTAGGTGTTATGATTACATAAATTATGATATTAATACATTCGTAGTAATGTTTGTACTAACATCATACAGGATGTCCAAAAACTTCTATAAATTTTCGTTATTTTGGAAACTTTATAAGGGATCCATGTTTTTGTTTTTACATAAATTTATAGAAACTAATGAAAAAACGTTGTAAGTTTTTAAAATATAAGTTATTAATTTTCAATTAAACAAATTACAAAATTTCAATTCGACTAGTTTAAAAAAATAAAGTATTCGAATAATTAAACAATTCATTTTTTTAAATTGAATTAAATTTTCAATAATAATTTATGAAAATTATATAGTAAATTGAAAATATTTCAGTAGACACTGTATTTATGAAGATATAGGAGAATAAAACTTGATAGGCTCGCACGCTCCACGTACTTTACGCTTCCTGGTTTATTCGCATCCTTTTTATTTTTCCGCTCCTCCTCGCTTTGCGGCAATGATGAAATTCTGAACGCATTCTTTACGACTGTTACACTTTGATTTGTCTTTCTGCATTCCATACTCAGAGGTCGACCGTAATAATAAACTCTCAAAGCTATTATTGCAAGGGCATTATTTTCGATACGTATATTGTGATAAGCCTTCTCGTACCTTACCTATAGGCCACACCAAAAGGAAAATCGTTTCTGTGGTGAAAAGCAAGGCGCGAAAAGCAGCGAATTAATCGCCGTATAGCATATTATAAGGTATATAAACCATATTGCATAAACGTAGTGCATGGGACGTCCTTGATTGTCCTTGGAGCTCAGTGAACTTGCACGTCTTTCTCTTCTCTCTATCGTCACGTCTCGCTTCTTACTCTTTTAATACTTACTACTATATACATACACATCTTAGACGGCCAGTTTTTTCTTGCTCTATTAGCTTAGAAGCCGTTTCATTGCTATTTGCGGCTTTTCAAATTCGCCACAAGAACATTTGATTAAATTACTAAGCGTTTTCAGACACGTGAATTGTATACATATTTATATTCGTGTTTGCAAAGAGTGTTTTATGTGTTTGCTCCGAATGAATTTAAAATTTAAATTCTCTAATTGCAAATTCTTCTTCTTTACTATAAAAGCAATAGTAATTTCTTCTTCAAATATAAATTTTAATACGTCGTTAATTTAAGTGTTTCTGATGATTTAATAAATTAAATATATAAATGAATGATGTAATATTTTCATAGTTTCATAGTTGTGTTCATTACAGTTAATTATCAGATGCACATAGAATGTTATTAGTTACATTTTTTTAGATATATTAAGGAAAAGTCTTAAAAAAAAAGATAAAATTTTAGATATTAAAAAGTTCAAGTAGCAATGTTCACCCGGCGCATTCACATCTGATTTTTTAGTTTGATCTTATAATATTTTTTGTTCAACTTTTGTTTTCTTATTTGTTTCTTTTCAATTCGTTTCATTTTTTTTACTATTACAGTTAAGTTTGCACTACGGAAACCTTTATTAATTATTTATTTTTTCGCTTTAAATTGAAGTGTATATTTCTATGGGGTAATTATCGATATCAGTTCTGTTAAGATATTAAAAAAAAATCTTCATTTGAGTATTTCATTTTTTATTCGAAATTATAATAATTTTTATATCTCTTCAGGTGTATGTTAACTTTAATTACAAAATATTTATTGTCAACTAAGTGACAGAAAGTTATCGAAGAACTTGATTTTTCAGATGAAAGAAAAATTAGTAGTTAGATTACAAATTAAAAGCACTTATAAAAATATACAAACATTTATAGATTAATTCTAGGAAAAACGTAAAAAACATAAAATAATTAATAAGGCCAAAAATAAGTTATTAGACTAAAATAGGCTGAGGATTGCAAAATCCTCATTAATAGAATAATTTTAGAAAAAATTCAAAAAATAATCCATATTAACAAAAATATGTTCTTAGACTAAAAATAAGCTGACCATAAAAAAAGTTAGAATCATTTCCGGTTAAACTAAAGGTAGGAAAAAATTGAAAATTTAGGTTAATGAATCCAAAATTATGTCTTTGTGTGGAATCAATAAATAATATTCCCTCTGTCTCAAATTATGGCTGACATTTTTTATAAAATTTTTGGTTAATGAAGGTATATAAACTTGACGGGTTTTAATAATTCCCATTTAAAAAACAGTATACCTAAAATTTAAGTGGTAGTCTATGCTCAAAACAAAGTTTAACTCTTTGTCATAATTAGTTAAAAACAGCAAGAACCATAAAATCAAACTAATGCCAGTAAAGAGAAAAATATTGAAGATATAATAAATTAAAATAGTGGTGCATATTGTAAGAAGAGCCTGAAAAAACAGCAACTAACTTCTGACTAGTAAATGAAATTCACAGTTCTTACTTCAGCATAAAGTAGAAATTAAAAAACATTGCTGTGGTGCCATTTCGAATGTGTAACTATTTTATGTAAATTATTTACTTGTAAAATACGAGTAGTAACTTAAAAAATAAGAAATTACTTTTTTTTTAAATAAATTTTGAAAAGTTTCAATAAAGTTAATTGAAATCGTAAGTATTTGTATACCTACCATAATTTGGAATAAAATAAAAAACGAAATGTTTATTACAATTTGGGATAGAGGGATTAATGTGTAAATATAATCCCATAAGCCATTGCCTTTATAATAAGTAGCATAAGGAAACTGTTCAATACAAAAAATTAATCATAAAAAAATGCAACAATTAAACTAATGCAAAGTATAGAAAACAAATGCACTTTGGCAGTTTTAATTACGGATTAATTGGAAACGAATGGCCGAATCGATTATGATTTACGTTACGAGGAAATCGTTTTTTATTCATTAGCGCGCAGCGTATACGTATTTGCTCATATTACAAACGGTTTTTGTTTTTTGTGCCCCGATCGATGCGTGTGCAAGTTAACGAGATTTTCATTCATTTGATGGTACTTATTATTATCGCGAATGCAGAAGGCATGCTTCGTTAGATTTCAAATATTGCTTTTCACGTTGATTAATTATACACGCTCCATCGACAATATATAAATGCCTATGTACAGTTTACATGTGCGCGCACATCTAAATAGTTATCTACCTTGGTGAGTAGGTAAATGTGTAAGTAACCATATAAATAATCAATTAATTTCGAAGCATCAAGAGTGATTACATAGACTATAATTGATGCAAAAATAATGAGCATTAATTAAATTGCCGCTTTCGGTTCCAGCTTCTTTACACTTGTTTCAACTGGAATGCCTTTTTTCTATATTGGTTTTTACTTTTTACTAGATTTTTTTTCTTCTCCTCCGAAGGAAAAATTTTGTAGTTTGATGGATAGCTTATTAGCAATCATATCTTTCCCCGTTTGTGTTGTATGAATAAATTGACGGTTGGCATTTAATTTGATTTTAATCAAAGGTTTACGGATATTATTCATTTAATGTGTTTTCGTGTTTATTCTATAATTATATAACAATTTTACAAAATTAAATTAAATTTAGTTTAATAATCATTTGTTTATTTTACTGTTAATAGCACAATTAATTTTTTTAATTTTCTTTTGCAATAAAATAAATTGGAAAAATAGTAAAAGGGATTACTGAGCATACATGAAATTTATATTTTATTTTATTCCTGCAAGCTGTTGAGCATTTATTTTTAATGGGGATTCTCGCAAGACTAATTGCTCGTCTTTTAAAATAAACCGTTCACTTCCTACAGTATGCGAACGAAACAAAAAATCAATCCCTAAAGAGCAAAAATGAACATTACAATTAATAGGAAATCAAGAGTAAAATGCAGAAAGGTCACGGTCTGTAACCTAGCACGATTTGATTGAATTACGAGCAACGTAATCGGAGAATTATTATATATCCACCATGATGCGCATACACAGGATGTGTAGAATATTTCTTGGAAAAACTAATTATTCATTAATACCCATAGAGAATTTATTAATTATTGCGTAATTAACAAACATTAAAGAATCATACAAAGAATATCACTTTTTTCTCTTTGAAAAAAGCAGTTTACAAATCAAAATTTTAATGATTTTTCGAAGAAGCAAACATAATTTGTATTTTTAACTGAATATCCTGTATAAAGAGACTGAACTGCTTAGGTAAAACGCAAAGGCAGTTAAGATAAAAAAAATGAATAAAAATAAAATCCAGCACGAGAACATGCGGCATATAGCCGGAGCGTACAGAGCAGCAGAGAGGCGTCTTAGTGTTCCGGTGCAGCGGTTACAGGAGAAGCGGGTGGCTCGGAAAGTCCTCCGCCAGGACTCGCATCCATCATCTCAACAGAAAAGTCAAACTGAAGCAGCAGCACTAGATGCAACTACCGTGCAATGCGCAATATATTAACCATAAATCACGTCCCACATAAAACGAGCTATCGATCGATTACGAGGCACCTCTCTAATAATAATTATTACGCGGTTAATTGCTTTTAATTAACGAGCACAGAGCAGAAGATAGTAAAATTCGCCGCTACGGAAAAGTTCACAATGTGTAATAGTACAGCAGTGCATGCACTTTGTTTCTGCAGGTAGTTTGTTGATTTATACACGAAAAGAAAAGAAAAGAAAAGAAAAGAAAAAATAACGCAAATTTAAACAGAAAGAGAGGTACATATTTTTATTAATAAATTATTATTAAGTAATTATTCTTTTGTTCCGCACGCTTAATTAGTTGATTATGGGAATTTAACACAATCGGCCATTAAGTTGTTTGTAGATGCGTTTGCATTTTTATTGGATTATACCTATATTGTTGGCAGTTTCTGATGGCGGCTTGTACGGCTTGCACGGTGCCTTATCATTTGTTATTATGAGGAAAAATGGAAATGCAAAGGGGAAAACTGTAAATTGGTCTGCGGGCTTTGAGCTCGAGTGTTTGTTGCCTCAGCTGCAGAGAGGAAGGATGCACGGCTTATTGCATACTCTGTTTGCTTGTGTGTGTGTGTGTGTGTGTGTTGAATGTGCATGGTACAATCGAGCAAATCACCCATCGTCAGAGAGAAAGAAACAACGAATGCCGAAGTAACAGCAGATTGTTAAACTGTAATTTTATTATACAAGCACCATAAATCTATCCATCTATTCTATGATCCATCTGATTCGCAGCATTTCTGTGTGTAGCTATATTATATTCGAGAATTTATTATCGCGATTTGTTCTGTAACGAACACTCGTTGCACTTTTTCACCCCGGACAAAGAATACCGATGCTTGTTATACACACCTAAAATATTCCAATCGTTCTAATTCATTGCAGTTGTCTTACAATTATTTATATTATTATTATTTTTTGGTTTTTGCTCTTGTTCCTCATTTTAAATTGATTGTTAGCTATAATAAATGTAATGGGGAATTTTTCGCATTGTTAAAATACTTTGCTGGGGAATTTTTGCCCTAATTTCTGTAGAATTTTGTTTATACAGGGTGTTGATACAAATTGCCTATTTCCACTTAAGGTTTTAATGTTTCCATGGTTACGAAGTTATTATTGTGATCTGAAAACAAGGGGAAATTGGCAATTTGTATCACTTTCATTAATTAATTACAACAAAACTATTGAATCGATTTAAATACGGTTTTCACTAAACTATTGAAAAGAATATTCTCTTTAAAATGAGGGGTCACTCGACCCCCCATGCCATTTAAAATTTTTAAGCCGGGGGCCGTGGGGGGCAAGGGGTGAATGTTGCCCAATAACGAAATATTCTAAAAGATGTCCCCCTAACAACAAAAATTGACGCGTCTCAGGGATTTTTCTTAAAATGAGTAGTTTTCATGTTATTCCGGGTGGATGCTTTTCGCTCGGACACCCTGTATTGATGTAAAAGCCGTAAAATATACATTCGAATTATCAGTGCATAATAATAAAATAAAGTTTACGGTATATTAGATAATCAATATGGAAACATGATAAAGTTTTGTAAAATCACTTAATTTAAAATTTAAAAAATACTCTTCCGCTTAAAGTGGTCATAAACGTTTTATATTTATAGTATTATAGGTATTAAATATTTTTAATGAATTCCAAAATTTTAGTTTTACATGCAATTTATAAATGTTTTATTTGCATTAAACAAATTGCCATTTATAAATTGAATAATCAATTTCAGAAAAGTTTGCACTTTTATATAAAAGATAATTTTGGTTAGATCGAGAAAATCAATTTAATATTGAACCATTTTCAACTGTTAAATAAAATAAATTAAATTAACTATTTTCCTGATAATGGATGTTAAAAACTATGGCCATTTAAACCCTCTATTGGAAACGTTATAAACGTAAGAATAAGTCCAAGCAATCAAAAAAGATGAAATTGAAAAGCGGATAATGGGAGACCAAAATAAAACCGTTTATTTTATAGGAATTAATTTTATTATTTCAATATTTTGAATTTCCACCCCAAATGTTTATTACAATTTGCATTCGATTGGAGAAGGATTGATCCTATAAGCAAGAGTCGCGAAATCCTGTTAGTTTTGCATATTTTGTCAATGCGGGATTCGAGTCATACAATAGCAATAATTAAAGTTTAATTGTGTACTTAATGAATATTTTAACGGACGGATTTAATCAATCTCCCTGTAGCGATATTTTTCAAAACGCCAATAAATGTAGCTCATTTTGAGCAAAGCTTTTTTTATTTTAGTTCAAATATTTAATAAATAAAAAAATTACATGACAATTTCTTTTTGAAGAATATTTAAAGATGATTTGAAATACATTTTAAAAAGGTGTATGTTGTTTTTAAAAGAGCAAAGTTTAATTAATAAATAAAAATTGAATTTTTGAGCATTTAAAAAAATCAAAATTAACGATACGCATATTTTTGAACTCAGAATTGTCCCTAGAATCCAAAAAAGTGAAAAAAAAGTGGAGGTTTCCATTTAAAAATCAAAAGTTGGGGTCATTTCCGGTAAAACCGGAAGTGATGCAAAATTGAAATTTATGCCAATAAATCGGAAATAGCGTCTTATATAAGTGTACCAATTTTTGTTAAAATCGGGTGGTAAACAAAAAAATGCCAGTGGTGGCCCTAAAACCTGGGCCACCCGGTATATAAAATATTTATACAGTACAAAAATTGCTAAAATAAATCAGCAGTTATTTTAATTAGAAAACAGTTGACGTTTTAATTTTAATAGGATTTTCGCAACATATCAACGACATAAAATAAACTCATGTATATTAATGTTTACCATAAAATTAAGTGATCCATTTTATATAAAATATCAGCTACCGCACTTATATGCTAATATAAGATCGTTTAACATTTTACAAAGCTTCGAGGAAACTGTGCAAATGGCCCGATGTGTGGTTGAAAAGGAAAACTTCTGGCGACACCTGAATAATATCAATATTCAAAGAAGGATGCTCGAGTAATCTTCATTCGCGTTTCCTAATTTATGAGCGTTTCTTGGAAATAAATCCGCGCGTTTTTCCGCCGTGCTCTTGCTGCAGATAATTTTATTGAGACGCAAGGAAAATCAGGCAAAAGAATGAGCAACGCACGTAGTAAGTATCCGCAGCAAGAGTAAAGCGACATTAATGTCTTCCGCTATATAAATCTGTTAACTATATTTAGTAGCTGCCAATAGAGGCTAATAATAATAATGTGCAGATATCAGAAGCTTAAAATAGGATTCAAGATGTTAATGCTAATCACGCTTAGAGAATATAAATCTATTCATTTCAAGTATGTTCCATTCGATCGTTCCTAAAAAAAAATTGAAAAGAAAAGTTATTGCTTTACAGGTAGCTGTTAAGTTGATTAAATTACTCGCTCTTTATATTACGGTTCTTTTTATTGGTTCCGTAATAAAGGACCAATATGTTATAAATTATTTATTGAATGATAATTACTGTATAATATTTTCCTTTCAATAATTTTAAATTGCAGTTTATATCTATTTTATAAAATGCTCGAAGAGTGTAAATGAAAGTAAGGAAATTGATTAAGCTAAATTTTGAAAATTTTCGTTATTATTATCACTGTTTTTAATAAAGATATGTTGGAAGATAGAATTTATTAAAGTAGCTTTCAGTTGAAATTACTAGATAATTATGTGTAAATGGTAAAAATCGGTTTTGTGACTTGTCATTTTACAACTTCCTCGGCAGCCTCGCAGCGATTATTAATATTTTATAAAACACTAAATAAACGTAATCGCCGGTAATAATAACCATTTCCCGAGGCGGTTATTAATAAATTCCAACTATACTCAGAGAGGACATAAAAACGATAAACGCGAGAATAATTGTTTATGTAAAACGAAAATAAACTATTATTATTATTTGATGCATTTTTTACATAATTAACAGTACAACCATTTTTCATACATAATTTCTTTTATTGTTATTTACATTATTTTTTTTATTACCAAGGACGCGAAAATTATAATTAGTATTTTTTTATTTTTTATTAATGATAATTTTAATAAGACCAGATATTAATTAATTAATATGTTTTTTATAATTTTAATTACAAAAACCATTTAAAGAGATTAGCGGGAAATATTTCCTAGTTTTCGATTGGAGAAACAGAAAAATTAACCTTGCGTAGCCTCGATTTTTTAATTGTATAATATATTACTATTGAAAAAGTCCGCTTCGCCCACGCAAATTACCAAATACACTTATGCCACTTATACCAGTTATTATACAATGTAATTTTCGAATCCTGTTCCAGTCCGAATCTCTTTTTTTTTGCATACCTACATTTAGGTGTTATGCGTCATATCTATGTGGGTTGCATTTTATAATTTATTTCAAAGGTAAATAACTTTCACTCTCGCTTGTTGTTTGTTGACTGAATTCACATAGGACACCAATTGTCAATTAGGTTTCAAGAAGGCTGAGAGAGATAATCGGTGCCGTATTTTGCGCCAAATAGGTCGTTATGATTTTCCTGGTGCGTTCCCACACACGCAACTTTATGATGGGACTTTGCTGCTAACACGCTACATTACAATGAAAATCCTATTTGCACTAACACCTATGCCTTGTAAATTTGACATTTAATGCCAACGCTAATGGGCTTTATGAACGTTTTTTTCTATAATTTAAAAATAAATAAAAAAAAAGAACAAAAAGAAGAGATATAAAGTTTGTAAAATTGACGGTTTACACCATGTAACAGGCACCATACTGATAAAAGAAATAATAAAAAGTTGAAATTAAAAAAAAAAAAGGTTTTGGCCTAAAATCAAAAATTAATTTGGTTGTACTGTTTTATTTTTATTAAAACTCAAAATTAAATAAAATATAATTGTCTATAAATTTGAAAATATTATTAAATTTATATTTGATTTTGGATTATCCGGATTTTTTTTATATAAACGGGAAATTTTTTTTTGAAGCTTTAAAATGAGTTTTTTATATTTCAGTTTTACAGAAATAACCAAATTTTAAATTTTTATAACATAAGGTATTCTATTTATAAGTTTCTTACATTAATTACGTTTAAAATTAAGATATTTTTCCAGCAAAATAATTTACAAAGTTTAAATAAATAAATTTCACTTGCGTGATGGATTAAA
>JASKGO010000388.1:0-33799 GCA_030556065.1 Holobus sp. GC000080
AGGACTGTTAATAAAACCATAATGAGGTGGGGAAATATTAAAAATCAAATTTTAAAAGGATAAAATAAATAATAATCAAGTTAACAACCACTTTTTTTTTTCGTAAAATTGAAAGTGCTTCCAATTGGAAAACAAGGTAAAAATAGTGAAAAATTGTCTTGCGATAAAACTGAAAGTTTACCTAAACCAAAAAAATGATAATTCTGTAACACCATTAAATAAAGACCAGAGAAGTCAGAAACTGAAAAGTAATGACTTGAGATACAGGAAAAGTAATAAATGCAAAAACGTTTCAATTAAATTTGAAGTTTGAAAAATTTGAAAATTTTGTACCCCCTCAAGAACCAAGCAGAAACCCAAAAAAGACTGAAAACATTCCAAATTTTGATGATTTCGTCCATTTTTCCAGAACTGGCAAAATCAATAAACAGTCCACAATGCAAAAAATGTCATTTTATACCACTGAATGTGAAAGTTGTTTCTTTAAACAAAAAAAAAAAGACAATTCAGGTATTAATAAAGTTGTTAAATCGTATTTAGATGAGTACAGTCACAAACTAAAGATTGGTGACTCAGATTCTAACAAAAGTAATTCAAACAAAATCGCCAAGTTAAAACTGAACTGATTTCTAACGGTACTATACGCAATTTTGAATTAACTGAGGAATCAAAAATTAAAAACAAGTAAAGCTGAACAGATTTGTGATATTGATACAAATTTGGATTACCTCAGGGAAACAACCAAAATTCAGTTGGAAAAAAGTGATAAAGTTCTTCATATTGATGATATCAAAAAAATTTCCTGAGCTGTCAAAATTTTTAAATAGCAAAAATTTGAAAAAATCTTACATTTCTTAGAAGTTAAATTCATTTTTAAAACATTACTTAATCACCCTGTATATAAAATATTAAATAGGAAACGAAAAAAAACTAGTTTGGTATTTTAAAATAAATCTATCTAGACGACAAAAATGCTAGCTGATCTTTTAAAGTAAAAGTTATTTAGTTTTTTCCACAATAGAAGATTTGCTACACGAGTCAATTTTTTATTTAGAAAAAAAAAATCTATACAGGTGTTTATAAATTAAAAAAAAATGCAAAAAGTATAACGGTATTTTATTATTAAGGAATAACAAACAGAATGCTTATAAATTGCATAATGTTTTGACACATTGTTAAACAGCTTAAACACTTTTTTTTTTGGTTTTCGAAGTGGTTCCGAGTTCATTAAAAGGTTATTTAACTTCGACGGTTGTTTATACCATTTCAACCGTTTCATCGCTATGCTCTAACTGAAACGTGAATTTTTATTGTGATATTATTAATAAAATAACCGTTTAAGGAGCTCGAATTATTTTTTGTTGTACCGGTTGTACCTATACCATTATAAATATCAATACTTTTTTTCCCTCTCTTTCTGAACTCTTCGTTAGATTATTATTATTATTATTATTATGGTGTTACAGCCAACCAACCAGTTTATAAGCGCACAGTAAAATTAAAACGAAAAAAAAAAATCGGTTTTGTTAATAATAATAACAACGATTCAGGTCGCCTCTATTAAGACGCGAAAAGAATGACTCATACTTTTCCCTCAGGGCATCGTAAAATTATTATTATAACGTAATATAAAGTAATCTAAATTAGCAACGATTTTCATTGTTAATAAAAGCTAAACGTCTTTTTTGCGCATCGATTACAACGACCCCGAACATCTAGATTCTAGATGATGTAATACAAATTAACTTCAATAAAACAGAAAATACGATTTTACAATTTACAATACTTTTAAAGAAAAGAGCTTAGAGAAGTGATTTTGAAATTCTTCTAAATTTCAACTTAACAAATTTGGAAACTAAGCTACAGAACTGAAGAAATCGTTAAAATTGCAGTTTCCTAATTAGCATTAATTCCAATGGCTCGAAAGAAAATGCAACGTTTTGAGAAATTTCTCGCTGCATATTTTGTCGGTAATTAATTGAGCAGTGTTTCAGGTGTAATTTAGGTCAATAGTATATTGTGGGTGTGTATGCAAAAACAATAATCTAATACTGAGGACTGAAAAGTAAGTTAATATTAATGATAATAATAGATTCCCATCCGTTTCGTTTCCTTCGCAAGGAAGTGCGCTTTTATTATTAATTATTATTTATTTATTTTCTCGTTTCCCGAAGCCAATGGCGCTCTTATCTCCGGAATTATAAAATATCTCGGCTTTCTCTATTCGCCGTTGCTGCTGCTCTTTTTTTTTTCGCTTTGCTTTATGCAAATTATTTAGGAAATTTATTATTGTGATATTTGTTAAATGATAAATTGCCATAGCAACTGGTTGGGTTTTGTTATACATCCTTTTGTGATTTTTTTTTCATTTTTACATTTTTTTGTTTAGCCAACTTTATAAATTGTGCTGTCAAATGAATTAATATCAATTTTTGGTAATATGTTTATTTCATTTTTTTTTCTTGTATAATGAATTGAATAAATAATTTTGTTATACAGAGAGTTCTGTCGATCATTTTCCACTGATTATTTCTGAGGATTAGTTATTTTTTAAGAACTTGCTACTTTTAAAAAAATTTTATATTTTACAAGTTTTAAATTAAATCCAACACCTAAAGAAAACTTGGAAATTCAGTTCAGGAGAGAACAGAAATCGGTTTCAAAAACAAATTACAAATATCGCTATAAAATAAATTTGATCAAGCAAAACGTATTTTTTAGTATCGTTTTATTTATCACTTAACAGTCATAAACTTTGCTTTGCATAACTTATTGTCCCATAATCGGAAAGAGAAACAAAATTTTACTTTTATTTGAATATTTTGCACGCGTCACCCTGTACATTAATAATTTGCATTAAATTAATTAATGGCAAAACAAAAAATGCCAACAAAAGATTTTTGCATATCATTGACAAATAATCTGCCACTTAAACCAAGGTAATATTTGTTGTAATACATTAAATTTAATTTGTATATCCTGCTGTACAGAAGAAATCAAGCAGGCAACAAGCAATTAAGATTTTTTTTCCATCCATTGTCTTAATGTATCACTGATTACCAAAAGGTTACCACTATACTCGAATTGTCAGTGAGAGAGGCTGAGAGCAAATAATAAACAAACAAACAGGAAGTAGCTCGGCATGAATTTTTTCCTTCTTCTTCTTCTTCTGCTTCTTCTTTCATCGTCATTCTTCATAAATAAGAAGACAAGTTTCTATAAAGCATAATATGTATTTTCCATGTCCGAGTTGCGCAGATTAATAATGGAAAGCTCTCATTCTGGCCGTTTGGTATTTCTGTCGACTCACGATAAGACGATTTCATTTATCTTAATTTGTCACGTTTCAAAATTTACCTCTCTCGTTTCATCATTACATAAACAGATGACAACAATAAATAATAAGAACTAAGCGAGTTTAGGTAGTTTATTAGTGTGTAGAGGTAGAATAATAACAAAGAGCGGACGATGATGTTAAAGATAGTGAAATTTTGTGGACCTTAAAGAAGTTATTCAACACATCAAATGTTTATGTAAAAGTAACTTAATTATTTTCTGTAAAAAAAAAGTAGCAACAGATTAACACTAATTCACTGAAAAGTAGTTATTTTTTTTAAAGAAAATGTAAATCAGAGGGTTACATGAAGAAAAACTTAGTTGTAATTTGAAAATTTTTGAAAACAATTAAATTTACTTTAAGAATTTGTAACGAAAACGAAAAAAAAAATTGAATAAGCCCAATGTTAACCGAATATTCTGGAAGATGTCAGGATATCGGGATATTTAGTGACTGCATTTTACAAAATATAAAAAAAATATTAAAGTGCGCTAAAAAATTCTGGATTGCTCTGTATAATAAATAATAAAAATAATCAAGTTAACAACGACTTTAATTTTGGTAAAATTGAAAGTGCTACCAATCGGAAAACCTGGTAAAAATTGTAAAAAATTGTCTTGTGACAAAACTGAAAGTTTTCCTAAATCAAAATATGGTAATTCAGAAATCAAAAAGCTGAAAATTTGCCTTTAAATGAAGATGAAAGTAGTCAAAAACTGAAAAGTAATGACTTGAGATCCTGGAAATGTTATAAAAATAAAACGTTTAAATTAAAGTTAAAGAAATTTGTGATTTTGATAAGCACAATTTTGTACCATCTCAAGAATCAACCAGAAAACTAGAAAAAACTGAAGATATTCCACATATTGATGATTTCATCCATTTTCCCGAACTGGCCAAATCAATAAATAGCCCAAATTGCAAAAAAGTCATTTATTACAGCTGAAAGTGAAAGTTGTTTCTTTCAGTTCTTAAATTAGTTCTTAAACTAATAAATGACAATTCTGGTACCAATAAAGTTGGAAAATCCTATTTAGATGAGTACAGTCACAAACTAAAGAGTGGTGACTTGGGTTCCAACAAAAGTAATTCTATTAAAATTGCTTCTGTTGAAATTGAACTGATTTCTAACGGAACTGTACGCTGTTTTGAATTAACTCTGGAATCAAAAACCAAAAACCTAACAAGTAAAGCTGAACAGATTTGTGATATTGATACAAACGATTTGGATCACCTCAGGAGACAATCAGAATTCAGTAAGAAAAAATTGATAAAGTTCTTCAAATTGATGATATAAAATATTTTTCTGAACTGGTAACATCATTAAAAAGCAAAAATTAAAAAAAAAAATTGACTCTTTAGTTTCTTAGAAGGCAAATGTAATTTTAAAACTGGACTTAATCACCCTGAATATAAAATATTAAACTAGTTCGTTATTTTAATAAATTTTTTATAAAGTGAACTAAGAATTTCTGGATTACTCTTTATATCAAATAATTATGGAAATAATATTAAGTACAAATAAATCATTATTATTATAATGTTTCTTCCGCTTAATTTCCATTGACAAATAAAATTATTTTCTCATAAAAGAAACGACTCTTAATTGAAAAAAATAAAAAGAATAAAACAAGCAAGAAAACAAACAATAATAATAAACACATGTAAAGTGGAATTAGAAATTGTAACAACAAAGCTTGGAGAAAGAAAGAAAAAAAAAGAAAAATACAGACAAACATAAGGAGGAAACGCATAAAGAGAAAAAAAATAAGTTCACTGATCTCTTTTATTTATTTATACTCTTTCACTATTTAGCATTTGAAAATAAATAAAAAATAACCAGGCGACTAAACAATTCTGTTTCATTTTCTATTATTGTAGGTTTTTACGTAACTTACACATAGCCATGAGTGCTTTCGACGAGTGATAATACAGCATAAAATTTATTTGTAATTTTTATCGACATTAATTGTTAGCTACGTGAGCAAGTAACAGAGCGGTATTACAGGGCAAATGAAGTGAAAGCATAAAAAATTATGATTATTTTTTATGATTATTGTTATAATATTGCGTCGATTAATGTCGCTTAAAATATACGAGAAATCTATACTATACGCTTAAACGGCACAGGTTTCGTTTGTTGTTATTTTTGTGCAATCAACAAGCGGCTTTAATTAATTCCACCGTTAATTGCATTAAAACTATCGGTTTATTAGAAACGAAATTGCATAATGGCAATCAACGGAGAGTTAAAATTGTGCTAATTGTTGTTAGTTCATTAATGCAACATATTATTCACACATGTTATGTGTGAAAAGGTGTTTATTTAAAAGTTATTAAATTTATTTCTGTTCTTGTTAAAAATTGCAAAAAAAAAAAATTAAATTGCTTACTACTCACTTGATGTTTTTTTCTTATTCCGCAAAACAAAGTATCAATGAGGTTTACCTGTAACAAAAAAAATATAATAATTAATAAAACATTAACAATTATATTAAAAAATAACTAAAAAAGCAAAGAAAAAAGTAGTTTCTCAGTACAATTTTCAATGACAACAAAAAAGAGTGCAAAGGGTCAAACCTATCCACAGTTTTTGGTAAAAGAAAAAAAAAAGAAATAATACATCAAGTAATATAAGTAGAAAATAATTGTGGTGCAAAAAAAAGATTTTATATAAAAATGTCGTCAGAATGTTTAAATAAAAGTATCTTTTGGAAGATGGCAATTATAGCAGTTGAACAGTGTAGATATGTGAAATAAAAGAATATTCACATCAAATGAAGGCGGACAAAGAAATGAGAGAAAAAAAACAGCAACAAAGGACGCAATAGACATTTTAGATCCTGGTTACGTTTTGTATATTTCAGACTGCCTTTTCTAAAACTCAGCAGCTTTCTTGAGATTTATTGTTTATTAATAACAACATAGAGGTTACATTCTGACATAACGTATAATGTTAGACCAAAAAAAAAAATATTTTTTTAAATTACAGTGAAGATACTGCCATGGAAATAAATAATAATAAAAAAGCTAAAAATTTTGGAAAATTTCACTCGTAACATCTGTTTAATATTTTATGTAACCAAAAAGCACCAAATAATCATTTAGAAATGAAATCGAAAATATAATTTACAAAATTAGAGCGTAAAGCACTGATTTACTAAATTGGGAGGTTGAAATTAAGTGCAAATGCAGAAAAGAAATTTCGTATTTGACTATTGACATATCCAAAATTAGAAAAGTTTACAAAACTAACTTTTTTTTTAGATTTTTCACTGATTTCTCTACCAAAAAGATTCATACAACAAAAATAAAAACAAAATAAATAGCTAAGTTTATAAATGGATTGATGATTTTTTAAATTTACTACAAAACCGGAAATCTTAAGCAACCCCCAATTCTTTTACATTCAGTAGCTCTAGAACTAAAATAGAAAGAGATGGTTCTATTGGAAAATTAAAAATTACTTAAAGGACTAATTAAATCGAAATATTGTAGAAAATAATAAGGGCAGGTCTTGAAAAAAAAAACATTTGAAAAGCACAGTATTGTTTAAACTCATTTAAACTGCATTGCTTTAATAAATAGGGAGGCTGTAATTTAGTTCAAATGCAGATAAACATTCTTATTTGCTTATTAGGATCTAAAAAAAAAATAGAAAAGTTTACAAAACCAACTTTGATTTTTAAACAAACTGTTTTTTCATTGATTTCTCTAAAAAAAAGGAAAAAGAAAACCTAATAAGAAACTAATTTCTTTCAGAATTAGAGTGATGATTTTTTTTTATATTCTACGAAAACCGGAAATTTAGAGCAATTCCAAAGATTAGAGATAATTCAGTATCTAAATAACTAAAATAGAAAAAGATGGTTCTGATAGGAATTTAAAGCTTAATTAAAGGACTAATGAAATCGAAATATTGTGGAAAAGAATAAGGACAGATCTAGAAAAAAAAAAAAAAAAACAAGGGTGTCCTTAAACATTAGCAAACAGTATTGTTTAAACTCTTTTAAACTGCTTTGTAGGAAGCTTAATTAATCGTAAAAGCAGTAAAATAATTTTAAGTAGCCCAAATATTGTTTGAATTAAAAAACGAGGACATTTAACTATGTTAGTAAATAAAAAGAAACAAAAAAATGATTAAAATAAAAATGACAAAGAAAATAAAAGCACCTAAACGAACAGTACTTAAAAATAAACATCCTGTGTAACTTAAGAAAAGTAATAAAAGGAACCCCGCGGAGACCGCTAACTGTCTAAAAAAATAAAATATCATTTATTGATATTTCACTTATGATTGTCCTTGGACCATATATTAAAATCGAAACTACTGCCAGTTTTTGTTTGTTTTGTTTTAAGACTATTTGCAGTTTTTCTTTGGCTTCCTCAGCAGCTGTTGTTTTATTACCATTTGCTACTAATACGAATGCAATATTGTAGTGGAAGCACTGTGCAGAATCCTTTGTGCGGAAACCGCAAAACAATTTAACTGGACAATTAGAAGCATTACGTTTTCATTAAATTTGCGGTTTCGTTTCATATAACGTGGCATAGAAGTACCAACATAATAATAACATTATAAATATTCTTACGAGTCTATAGATAGGTATATAATAGAGCCAGCCAGTAGTCTGTTCTGTTGCAATTAATATTTTACGTTACGTTGCGCTTATAATATGGAAACAAATAGAATGCAACGCGATCGGTTTATGCAGCCTCTTAACTTGAGCCAAATTCCTCCAGTGTGATTCATATGGCCGTCGTTGACCTAATGAACAAAGGCATTCTTTGTATTGACTTTGTATTGGTATAATGTACTACGTAAAAAGTAAAAAGCTCTAATGGTCGTAACGTTCGTTCGATTACCCAGATCACTGCTGGATCGAAATGTAGAATGGCAAAATGGAAAGAAATCGAAATCAGGAATTTTATTTTATTAATACATAGGTACTGCCATTGGTAGTAGGTACTTTCGCTTTTTTCTTAATAAACATGACGACTTCGAATTGATATTGCTCAATAGTTGTGAGTAGTCTCGATTTGTGTACCAGCAGCACAGTTGTTATTATAAAAGAGCTCTTGTTCTTCGATTGTTGATTTCTATTATTGGATTATATTATAGTGTGTAGTTAATAAACAAAGCACTGTATTGATTGTATGGTTCGGCATGATAAAATACATTATTACTGTTATTTATTATTATTATAGGCAATGCACGTATTAATAAATAATTAATTTATTTATTTTTTCTGTGCGGTATATAATATTATTATACAGCGTAAGCAATCGTTGTTTTTCAGGTAATCGCACTTAAATCATCGATGAAAGTTATAGTTGTAACTTTCTATAGTAATTTTTTCAGCTGATAATAACTTTTCGAAATTTTATTTATTCAGTAAGGTTATAATTAGTAAGTGATTACTTAATTACATTTTTTTTTTAATTTTTAAACCGGCTGGATAGTACTTATTTTACCATTACTTCCCGGTTTACCGGAAATGGCCCTAATTTTTGATTCTTAAATGGCAACCCATCACCTTTTCACTTCTGTGCAGCCTAGGCACCACCTTGAGTTTAAAAACATAATTTTTATTAATTTGTAAACAGTAGTTTTCAACACTTTAAAGAAATAGGAAAAAAAAAGTTCATTGTGTATTTTCTAAAAAAGCTTTTAAGATATAAAAACAGAAATGGTGAAAAAATATTTCTTTTTAAAGGGCTATTTAAATATAAAGTATAAAAATGTAGAGTGTCGTTTAAAATAAGGCAACCATTACAATTATCCGGTACAACCAAAAATGAGATGTCAAACCGAAAATTTTAAATACTAGAATTACATAGAAGTTAAAAATATTTTAATTACCCTGATTATTCTTATAAACAAAAACTGGACAAAAGTATATCAATTAATCTCGAAATTCATTAATTACAATTATAATTTTCATTATCCAAAAAACAATTGTATTTATTAAAATTTTGCATAACATTTATTAAAATTTCTATTCTGTTAAAATGTTATCATCAAAAGTCATTACAATTTCGCCCAATCAACAGCTTAATTTAGCTTTTTTTTGGCAATAAAAATTTAGAAGATTAATACTAAAAATTATTGTAAAAAAACAACAAA
Source organism: Holobus sp. GC000080 (assembly GCA_030556065.1). NCBI lineage: Eukaryota > Metazoa > Arthropoda > Insecta > Coleoptera > Staphylinidae > Holobus > Holobus sp. GC000080. Next base: position 9,465 of record JASKGO010000388.1, read on the forward strand.
AATATCCCTTTTAGGATTTTAATAAATTGCACATTAACTTGAATTTACAAAAAGGAAAAAAAAAACGATTTTCACTAAGAATGTTAAAAGATATTCTTACAAAACAAGACGATTAAAATTAAAGAATCAAATTAACCGAAAAATTCATCAATCAAAAAAAAAAAAGAAGAAGAAGAAATGAGCAAAGCGTAAAGAATCAGCTACCTATTGGATTTTCCTCGGAGAGTTCAGTTCGGACGTTCGCAATGCAATAAAAAATAAATTCCACCGGCAATTTCGTGGCGAGCTATTAGAAATTTTATGGAACGTTAGCGTAAGTCGAAATTAATTAACCGACGACGAAAAGGATATGGAGAAGGCAGCGAGACTGCGGCGGTGTGGAAGCTATTACACATTTGCGGCCGCAAAAGAGAGACTTTACCTGTCTCATCCTAAAATACCGCAGCGGACCGCCAAAGCATCTACAAGCAGCAGCAGCAAACTCAGCTATCCACTATTTATTTAATAACATGCCTAGCGAGCGACTCTCTTTTAAGACCGAAAAAATGTTTTCCGCAGTCAATATCGACCGAGCGGCCCAATAGTCGCGCCACTGAGAAGGCATCCCAGAAGAATATATCAGCAACAGCAACGAAACTACAAACGAACTAACAGACTTTTTGTATTTTTATTTTTTATACAGGGTGTACTTTTCTTCCGCGACAAAAGAATTTGTGGAAACTTTGGGAATTTTATTCTTTGTATATTGATAACCTAACATAACCTAAAATTTTGAGAGAATTTGCTAATAATTTTTTTTCATTGAAGACAAGAAATGCGAGAAAACCAGATGAAGTATTAGTAGATGGATGCGATTTGGAACACCCTGTTTTTAAACATCGGTACTCCGGTTTATTCTTTCTTTCACATGACTCGTTTGCCAAGTTGAGTTTTAAGTTGCGCATTTTTATTTGAGAGCACGTTTTTAGTGCTTTTCAGCGGTCGCACACGGACCACACACGCATCACAAATCTCACCAAAGAGATGAGGAAACGATGGATGGAATCTATTTAGGCAAGAAAGCGTCAATTCCAAATTATATTGACTAATAGATTTATAGCCTCTTTTAGTTTTTTTTTTCTCGTTTTCTGTTCTTTCCGTTTCGCGATAAAAGATAGGACATTTTTACAATTCCCCTTAGTTCTTCGGTGTACATTTCATGTAACTTACATTTAATGTAGTCTGTAGAGGTTCTAAAATGTATTGTTTCTGGCAAATTCTCCCCGTGGCCATTATTGCTTCATTCACAAATATGCTAATTTGCACAAAGCAAATAACTAACAAGATGCCATTAAAATTTATTGCTAAACTATTTTTTTTTCTTTTAATTTACAGTTTTATAGTTTGCCTGCCTGTTGTTTGCTTAGGTGTTAGCCTGATTATTTTTTTTTCTCTAGCTTATTTAGTCGTTAGCGTTAGTAAAGACATAATTGGCAAAGTGTCCAATTTAATTTATATCATAATTGATATGTTACTATAAAATGGGTGAAATTAAAAACGGTTAAATTAATGGGTTCAGTTTAAAGTGATTTAATTATTTATTTGCTTATGGGTAATTTATCTATTTATTTGATCGGTGAAATAAATTAAACAAACCAAAGCCGGATGTCAAAAGAGCATAGGGAATATTTGTTGTTTTTAATTGTTATGTTAACAAATTTAGAATGTTGTTAACAAAAAATATTTTTAAGTTGTTTGCTGCTTCCGGTTTATAGGCTAAATGTTGTAAAACTTTTGATTTTTAAACATAACATTATGAATATTATCTGGTGGGAATTCTAGGAAAATTTTAAGTTAGAACAAAATTAGAAAAGTTTACAAAACTAGCTTTTAATTTTAGAAACACAATTTTTCCGTTGATTTCTAGACCAAAACGATAAAAAAAAATACAGATTAAGTTGCTAGGGGTTGTTTCAGAACTTGAGTGATGATTTTTAATATTCTACGAAAACCGGAAATTTAAAGCAACCCCATAACTCAGTTCATTCATCTAGAACTAAAAGAGAAGTAGGTGGTTATGATAGGAAAATAAAGTGAATTTAAAGGACCAATGATAATAGAAATGAAATCTTTATAATGTGAGAAAGATTTTGATTTTGATATAAAGCAAAAGTGATACTAACTTTTTCAAAAAATATTCCTAAGATAAAGCACTAATATTTCAGAAAGTAGTGATTAAGGTATTTCTTGAGAAAGTCCCAAGAAACCCATGAAACCCAGTTCAATTTTGTGCAAATTACCTAATACTAAAATATCCCCGTCTTATTTACTACATTTTGTAAAAAGATTCATGTGAAAATTTACGAGGCATTTAAATATGAAAATGAAAGGATATTTATATTTTCCGTGTAACCGGAAGTCATAAAACCAGTAGTTCAAGAAGAAAAATTAAATTATATTTTACAACTTGCCACATTTCGTTTTAAAAATAGGCGAGGTCTTACAAAAGCTTTTTACGTCTGGTATAACCAAGCTATTTGTCTATTGATATATTTTTCAACAATCTTTTTAAAAGATTTAACGATTTCTAAAATAATTCTTAAAATTTATTATTTCAAAGTAAAAAAAAATATATAAAATTAAAGAAAAAGTAATAAATTATGAGAGAAAAAAAAAGATTTTTCATCATAATTTTCGAAAAGTTGGAACTGGAAGTAAGAACAAAACTAATAAAAAAAGGCAAAAGTAGTTCCCAATTAAATATCACCCGGTATAGCAATTTTATTGCACATATAAAATAACTTCCTTCTTTAAGAAAAGTTTAAAGAGCAATTAAAATTTCGTTTTGCATTCCTTTTTTATTATAACAGTGGCACTCAAGGCTAATTAATCCAGCAGAAAGAATTTTAATTAAATTTGAATAAAAAGATTATTACCATTAAATCTTACAAAATCGTAATGAATTATTGAAATGTGCAAAAGTTATATTTAACTATAAATAAAACGCTGGTATTTAGAATTATGTATTTGTTAATAATATTAATTATTATTTCATATTTGCAAAAATTGACGTCTTTTTATGCGCAAAACACTTCAGTTTGAGTGCCCCATAATTGAAAAACATATAAAATATATAAAACATTTATAATTAACACTGTTAATTATAACTTCCATAATGAAACTAAAAATCCAATAAAAAACTAAATAGAAATAAAATTGAAAAAAATAATAATAATAATAAAGAAGAAAATAAACAGTTAGTATTTAATTGCTGACGTTTGTCTGTTCCATTCAAGTTCAAAAGTTGTATTCAGCAGGTAAAAATATTTCGTTCGTAAAACACTGTGGATGTAAATAAATTACGAATATAGAGAAAAGAATAAAAACCGAAAGTAATAAAATTTGAATGAAAATTTGCATACACACCATTCATGCATGGATATTCCTGAGACTCTTCAAATTAATTTATTATAATTAGCGATATGCAAATTGGCTGACTGACGAATAAAGAAATATTTCAAGCCGACCATATTCGTTTCGCTGTGCGAAAATGCAAATTCCCTACAAATCGGGTAAATTCCTCGGCTTATTTCGCGCAAAGTTGCGAAATCAATCAGCACGAAAAAGCGTTTTCCTCTTGTTGCCTGATGTTAATTAATCGTGATTTATGTAATAGGACACGAAAGTCGTAATTGATAGTGCGCGATTGCTTTTAATTGAGCTTAAAACAATCATCATCGAATAGACGAACGACGGATAAGTGGAGGCACATTACGCAATCGTTAATCGATTTTGAACACCACTTCTTCTTCTTCTTCTTCTTCTTCTTCATCTTCTACTTCGTATAGACTTATAGAGGATGGCAAAATGCGAGACTCACAATAAGGAATTCCTCAATTTCCACTAATGGTCAAACTGTATCTCTTATGTATGTTTCTTTAGCTGTTTATGTTGCTTCATATACAGTGAGATTCCCTTACAGCTATTATTTTTTTCTTTTTTTAAAACAGTTAAAAAAAGCTTTTATTTTAATTAAAAATTTGTTTGGAAAGTTTAAAAAAAATCAAAAAGGAATCAAAAAAAGAAAACAAAAACAAAACCTAAGCATACTTTGTAACAATTTGTGCAGACATAAATAAAAAGTGCTATACAAAGAAGTAAAGCAAGCAGAATAATGTGTGAGCGTATAAAAGTGAGGAGGAAAATGTAGAAACGGTACGTCGCTTAACCTACGATTGAATTCAGCGGTCGCCACAGGTTAATTTTCCACCCGGAAGTTCATTTGATGCGGTAATGATACTGGTGCAGTCGATTAAATTGATTAAATAAGCAAACAGACCAAAATAAAGTGAACTTCTGTGGCTGATATAAACAACCTTAATCTCTGTAGTTGTGCAGTCCGTATATACGAAAGTAAATAAAGCGATTTGCATGATTGTAATCATTACAGATTACGTTCGCTTCAAAATATCTCTTCCCTTTGATTTCTTTTTTCACTCTCGGTGCTTTCAAGTTAAGTGCATATTGCTTTTCTTTTATTCAACCGCTATAAAACATTTCAAATTGAATATTTTAAATGAAGAGAACATTTGTAAACTTTATTAAATTTGCGTAATTCAAAGCCAATTAATTAACTTTTTCAGTTTTAAACACAAAAAAACACAATTCAAATGATTAATAAATTGAAATACATTAACAACTTTTGAACTAATTAACATATTGCAACAATTTTAGTGTCATTTTAAAGTGAACTTCAGCTTTCGTTTAGAATTAAAATCATTCAATGCATTATATTTGTTGTTATGATAAAATTATTAAAAGTAATTTCTGCATTCGAGGGCCCCATTTAAAATAGAGAGACTTCTAGCTTTTAGGTTTATTTAGACGACAAACCAGATGAAAACTGTAATAACAATTAGTTTTAAAAGATGAAATGTTATTTTAAAGAATATTTAGTCCTCTAATATTATTTTAGATAATTTATTTTCATTTAAAATTAGGGACCATAATCGACAATTTATATCAAAATATCTGGCATTCACACAGAAAATTTAATTAGATTATATAATTGTTGTTAATATACCGAAAGAATTATTAATATCAATTTATTACTTTTGATTGTTCGAATAAATTAAATACGTTAATAACTTTTTAATTAATTAAGATAGAACAAAACAATTGGTGTCATTTTAAAGCAAATTAGTCTTCTTTTTGAATAATTTAAATTGCATTACTGATTTCTGTTTTTTTTTTATCATTGTTCAGCAAGGAAAAACAAAAAAAAAACCTCTATAAAATAATAAATAAAAAGAATTTATTTAGCAGCCAGCAACTGAAAATATATTTAAATCCAAGCAGTAGTTTCGATTTTTGAGGAAACTTTAGAAAAGTTTATGTGCTCACGGCAACGTTTAATGAACCGAAAAACCTGCAGAAAAAGTTTAATAATTTTGAAATTTTCATAAAATAAATTACAGCTATTTTTTATTACTAGTTGCCAATAAATAACTCAAGAAATTACAAAAATCGATGCATTATTTTTGTTTTTATCATAAAATTTGCGAAAGGGGTTTTAAATTAGAGCGCTCCATTTAAAGTACATGGAGATCCGGCGACTTCAACGTTTAGTCAAACAAAGCAACCGCAGAAAAACTTTAATAACTTTTGAATTAATTAAGATAGGAAAATACTTCTGCCACCATTTTAAAGGTAATTAAAGGTTCTATTTTATTAGATATAATTTGTTTTACTTCTTGCTTTTACTAAAAATAATAAAAATTATTTAAAAATAAAATACCGTGTATAAAATAATAAAAGTAACAAAAGTGAAAAAATCTTTAAAATTATTAAAGGTAATTTAATTAGTAATCAATATTTGCAATCATCACCAAAATCGAATTATTACTTCCTTGTTTATAAACTAATTTGTAAAATAACTTTTGGTGTCAGTACGTCCCATTTAAAATACATGGAGACTGCGTCAATTTACAAATCATATAGTGGTCAAGCGACGAACCCAAAGTTAAGAAAAACATTAATAACCTTTGAACTAAATAACATATTGCAATATTTTTTGTGTCATTTTAAAGGGAATTTTATTGATTTTATTAATTAATTAACAGAATGACAATGTTGCTGCCATTTTAAAGACGAATTAAGCTTGAATTTAAATTGTACATGAAAATAGTTTTTTTTCTTCGTTTAACCGGAGACTCGGAACGTTTAGTCAGACAACGAACCCGCAGAAAAATGTTAATAACTTTAAAACTAAAATAAAGACTTTGCAAAGATGTTGGCGTCATTTTAAAGATAATTTAACTTTTTATTGCCCCATAAAAATGACTAGTGGTAACGAACTTCTAAACAGAGAAAAATCGAAACATTTTATGCTTTTGCAAGATTAATCAATTATTATTAATAGAAAGCATATAATATACAAGGTAAATTATTATGTAATTATTTTACATGCAGATTAACTAAACTTCATAATAAAAATCCAGTATCATTTAAAATTTGGCTTGCAGTTTCTGTAATTGCGAATTTTTCATATGATTTTTTTTTAAATTTCATATTTTAAAATACAAACAGAAAATTTAGAATAAAATGCAATTGAAAAGTTGAAGGATGATGAACAATAATAACCGTTTGTGCGATGACCCATAAGAAATAAACTGATAAATATTGATTTTTATTTCGCAAAAAAAAATCAAAAAATGTTTGAAATGGTAAAACGTTTGCTCCGCGCATTAAAGTATCGAATTACGATTGAGTTGGTTCGCTGGTTGGCTGGTTGGCGCCTATCGCGTGTCTCTCCCGATCCTCACTGGAATTGCAGCATTAGCCTGAAATGCCAAGGACAATTGATCCCATTAAATGGGATTTACGAAGAAAGCACACTTGCACAACAAGCCATAGGACAATACTGCAAGTCCTTATTTGGTCGTCGATTGAAACGAACCCTTCGGCACACACTGCGCACATGTTAGCTGAATTTACGTACCGTACACTTACGAGTTGCCACTACCAATAAATAAACATGCGAGACGCCAAAAAAAAAAAATAAATAAATAAAGAAACATTTGCGCCGCGAATTAAGAAATCGCAGTAACTGCCAATATAAATTTCCCTTGGCCAAATTCGGAATTAAGGTGGCGCTCTCACGTTTTTGCGTTTATCCATGTACTTATAGTATAGCGACAATATCCATTTTGGGGGATACGTTATTAATAACTTCATTTGCATATAAAAGTGGAGATCGAAGTGAATGTCCGCTGGAATTGCAGTGAACGGCTTCGAAAAAATGTCGAAATGCTGAAACGCTGCAAAACGCTTTTTGCTCTCCTCTGAAACTTTTTATGTCCGTTTACCATGATTTACGATCATCCAGGATCGATGTCCATCATCAGTTACACTTTTACTCGTTAAATGGCTTTTAATGGAGCTCAAAAGTATTTTATACAGGAAGTTTGGCAAACGTATTTAATACCCCTTACTTTTATTAATTTTCTAAATAAGTTTTTCAAAATTTTTGAAATTATTTTTGGAGAAATAATTAAATCATACACAATTAAAAAAAAAAGCTTTTAAAAGAGTTCATTTCAAATGTTCACTTTTAAGACGATTATTCTTTATATGTCGAAGTTTTAATTTATTTAAATAAAAAAAATAATAAAACAATTTTGATAAATTAGGTTACCAAAAAATTAAAACGTTATTCATGAAAAAAATAATTATTTTTCTTAAATAATTTTGGGGAAAATTAAATGAATTGGAAAACTTTAATAAAAGTCGTCACCATAAAAATGAGGACCCTGTATAGAAGTGAGCGCTATAAAATTGCAAAAAGTAATAAAACGAGTCCGTCATGAATGCCAAAGTCGTCATCTTCCTTCGATCCTGCTTCGAATATGTTCGTGAATGTGAGAATTTATGCGAGCGAATTTACGATGCACTTTGAGTGCACAAATTAGGCACTTTACAATCAATGAATGATTCGAAACTGACACATGCTCGTCGTGTGATATATTATTATTTACTGCAGTTGAAAGGGCAATCAGATTGCATCAAATCTCTCTCTCTCTACGACGACCGCATTGACGCTTACTTGACGCAACAGACATTTTTTCTAATTATTAACTTTCAACATCGATTTGCAAAACTTTTTCTTTTATTATCAATTTTATTATCAAATAATAATAATAATAATAATAATAATATGCAGTGTTTTTTTAGGACTAAATTGACATTTCAATTAGTTGTACTTTCTAATTAGATTATTTGTTTTCTCAGGAAAATTACTAATGCTTTGATTATTTATTATTTGAACAGTTTATATTCCAAAATACAAATATTTCTCATTTCATTGGTTTCACTAAAAAGAGATGAATTATTTTTATTTGCAATAAGTGATAACAATAAATTTCAATTGTAAACTTAAAAAAAATGTTTCTCGCTTTCTGCTTTCATGAAAAAGTTGTTTATTTTTCGAATACACAATAGACTAGAGTATATTCGTAATTACAGTGAGTTTATTTTAAAAGATTTCACATAGCAAACATTAATAGTTACACAATACCGATAGAATGCGATGAAGGCTACAATGGCTTTAGTACAAATACTGTACATCAAAAAAAAAATCCTTAAAAATTAAGCAAACTAGGGAAAATTTGATAAATTATTTGGCTAGTATTTTTAAATATCTATTAGGAACAATTATTTCTTTTTGTCTACCTCAAATAGTTTTCTTGAAATTAATTGTTAAAATTTATTATATACCAAACAATTTTCTTAAAATAAAAAAAATCGTGGAATTTTTCTGGATAATTCAGGAACCGGGACACATATCCGATTTTTGTAAACAGATATAAGTTGTATAAGTTGAGCGTAAAATTCTGCTCATTTTGGCCCAGTAAAGGAATCCCTATCTTTAAAACTGTAGAAGTTATCCATATTCGGATTGAGAAAATGCTTCTATAGTTGTCATAAAAAAAAAACGGGACGGAATTAGAACAAAACTATTTAAAAACAAATGGTGGGCCAACAAAACAAATAATCATTACAAAGTTCAATGATTCAAAGTCAATGATTTTTTTTTTGGAGGTAGATGAACAAAGAAAGTATTGCTACAAACTAAATTGTTGCGCACTGCTACTAAGCATGCGCATACGCATTTCATTGAAGAAGCACATAATTTTGGTTAGAAAATCATTGAAATTATAAAACATAAACATATGTTATCAACATTTGAAAGATAAAAAATAACTGAAATGAGTGCCCTTTCGCAAACAAACCTTTCTCATCAATGTAACTAACCGTAATAAACCAAACCGGCCATTACTAATTAGAGTAAAAACAATGCTTTCTAACCTTATAAGTATATGGCATTTCCGCGGAAAATATAGCAACGTTCATTCCGCCGTACAAATGAAGTTCGGAAAAATGCACAATATTGCAGGTACGTAGGTAGGTAGGTATGTAGGTACACTATGTACGCTAGTACATGCATCCACATCTTTCTTCTTCTCCTCCTCCTCCGTCTTCTCGTTTATATCTATCGTATCTATTGCATATCTAAACTGAACTTCAACTCACTTACTCATACTATGAAGATGAACAAAGTTACACGGTGCCTATGTTGTGTATAGGTAAGTAGGCAGATAGATAGCGACGGATGCAATGGATACGTGAAGAAGTAAATGGAAGTGCAATACAGGCGCAGAGATGCATTATGCATGCATGTGTGTGATACATAGCGAGCTCGAGCGGGTATAATGCAAGTTCGCATATGATGCGCCTATAAACTTAATAAGCGATCAGGATTAATTATTATTACATAACGGATCGGCGTTTAATAACTGGGTAAATGGGTTCTTCGATAATTTACACCCATTTTCAATTGTGCCTTTCTATGCACTTCACTCTTTTCCTCCTCTCGCCTCGCTTTTTCTCTCGCGTTGTCTTCGTAGCAATATGAAAGAAAACTTTTTACACTTTTTTTTGTCTTGTTTTATATTTTTCTAACGAATATTTTGATTGTTTATTTTGTGTTAAATAAGAAGTATAACTTATTGAAAGAATAATCCTTTTCGGCGGTTACCATTTCATCTCATTTCTTGATATTATTCCACTGGTGGAAAAATTTGGATAAATTCCAATTCATCCCATGAAAGTAAATTTCACATAGTTCATTAAACCCAACCTAACCCTAGCGAAGTAAATCCAAAATTGTATCGTTATCTGAGATTTTCATTTTTAGAGCTTTCATTTTCGAATTTTAATGTAAAATTACAATTTTTGAACCTTCTTAAAGATACCCTTAGTCTCTAGTGTAGATGATTGTATTCCAATATGGTTCTTGAAGGAAAAGCAAAGCTCTTTTCGCCACCCCAGCCCAAAGAAATTGATTTCCTGTCGTCGTATTGCATTTTGGGAAGTAAAACTATTCTTACCATCAGAAAAAATGTCGCCTCTCATAAAAAATAGTATGTTTTGACATGATTTGAATGTAGAAATGCTGTTTTCAACGGTCATTTCAGTTTTGGGCTCCTGGTCTCCTCAGACGCCATATTTATAAAATGAAATTGACATATAATTCAATGTCCTTATTTTGATTGGCTAGAAAACTTTTGTTTTTATAGGATTACTCCATCAAGCTTCATATTGCAATACTAATATCCATTAAAAAAATGCACGGATCAAGTTGTTATACTAAAATACGGTTAGGTTAGGTTATGATTGATTAAGTTATGGTAGAATGGATTGGATTAGATCAGTTAAAAAAATTATGAATTAATATAATAATTATTCGAAAGCAGTTTTATAACTTAAAAACTTTTGAAATGTAATTGTAAATCATTCTACAAAAAAAAAACCTAAACAATCCCCGAGCAATTAAAATTATCGGAACAAATAAATTAATTTGTACAACCGCATCAAAAAAAAAAGTAAAGGAAAAGGAGACCCTAATTAGAGTATCTTAAGGTAATTAATCAATATGGTCAATAGCATTCAAAGCAGAAACGTAGGCTCTCGTCTCATCTGAAATAAAGGTAAAAGAATAGAAGAAGAATCTTCTTGAGAGCAAGCACAAGCAGCAGCACGAAAGTATAGCCTTCAGCTGTGTATAACTGGGCTCAATAAATATACCGTTTTTAATGTTGCCATTATTATTATTATTGAAAGATGTATTGTGGATAGAAGGCAGAAAGTCAAATGTCTCGATTATTATTTATTTGCCTTAAGTGCAGCAGTTCCTCTAAATCATTTTTACTGAATTTTGGCCTCTTAATTAATAATTCCCATAAAGCTAAACCAAAAACAATCGAAGGAATAAAAACGAGCAATAAATATTAGATTTGCAAAATAAATAACTACTTCTTTGCTACAGTGATAGTGATTATTATTATGCTGTTGTTAGGATAACATTGTGATTGGTCTTATTATATTGCAATAATAATATTGTACGTTTGTGTGTGATTGGGATCATCTGCAAGAGCGATAATAATATTGTCGGTTATGACCTATAAACTTGGAAACGATTCTTCTCTTCTTCATCATCATCTTCTTGTTGTTTTCCTTTGGTTGTAGCTCAGTTTTCGCTGCTTGCGCTGCTCTCTTCGTCGACGACCGACGAGTGTCTATTACACATGCACTGCGCACACATTTCCATCTTAACTTATGACTTTCCCTGGTGACTGTTGCAACCTAACAACGTAACGATAATGATGAATTGCCCACAATTTCATCCACATAAGTATAATTACAGACTCGGCAATATTTGCTTAGCCGTCCGTTTATAGAGTGTGTGTGTGTGTGTGTGTGCTTTTATTTCGTTTCCACTAATTCATATTCCATGTAATTTGACCAGTTTAAGTTTATTTCCTGCTTGCAACTATTTTTGCTGTTATTAAGAAAATTATTAATGTCTGTTCCTAATGTTTTATTACCGCATAATTACCACTAGCATTTCCATTTTTCTCATTTCATTTTGCTCATGTTTTCGTTTTGAATCATTACTTTGCTAAGTAAATGATATTTTTTCGAAAATTGATTTGCAGTTTAATTGCCTCATACAGGGTGGTCCGTTAATTCTTTTCTTCACAACAGCTTATAGCTATGGATGAGGGATATATTGCAGAATAGTTTTAATTATATGGGATATTCGTACAAAAAAATATTAATTAAATTTTTGATCGATTTAAAATAGATTCTATTCATTTTTTTTTTAGTTTTTATTGAAATATTATTAAACAAAAAATGATGAAACTACAAATTTTAAAATGATCTCATTTATCATAAAAATTTCGATAGTGTCTTTTTCAACGCAACTTTGAGTGTTTTCACTATATCAAATTTTCAAAAAGCAAAGGTAGCTTTTTCTGTCACAGCCAAAAGAGTGATTTTTAGCATTTCATTAAAATTATTACGACATCTCCACCTTTATATATTGCGGATTAGAACAAAATAATTATTTCGACACTATTTTTAAAAAGAATATAATACCGAAATAAATATTTTCATTTAACTGAAAACAAACTTTTAAAAATTTAAATGGAAATACCACTTTAACAAGTTTGTTTCTTACTGAAGTTAAACTAAAAATGAGTTTCTTCATATTGAATTTAATCTTTTAACTATCTAAATCCTTAAAAAAAAATTAAATTATTTTCATATCAATGCAATCTTTGATGCCAACCCTCAAACTATGCCAATACTGCTCATTAATGGGCTTTAACTTTAAATAAATCGTATTATTTTCAAGATATGGGTTCATTTGGAAACTATTATTTGTTTTATTTCTTTAATTTAGAATATTTGTAATCTACAAAAGAGAGAAAAACGAAAAAAATTTAAAGGAAAAAAAGTAAGCACCAAGAAATCTTTTTAGGGTTGTTTCAATTTATATCAATTTCATTGTCCATTAATAGAAAGAATTAAAAATACTATGGCCAATTAGTTAAACATCATTACATAAAACAAAAAGAACAATAATTAAAAAAAGCAAATCATGTTTTTTTCATGTGTAACTATACTTTCATTTTTAATTGCAATAAGAATAGGAATAACTAAAACAAAAATCGCCTTTTAATTGCGCCCAAACACAATTGCCATGCTTCCAAAGACATCACACAAAAATTCGTAACGAAACAATTATGCAAACATGAGTGGTACACATAAACATTGCGAAATGTAAGCCCATAATTTTCAATCGTGCTTAAATTACAATAAATGCAGCGCAGCGTACTAATTTTGAAACACGGCACATCCGCTTTGGGGAATCCGCAAAGAGCATCAGAAGAACAGATTCTTCTGCCGTCTGTTGTTGCTGCTTAAAACGGAACTCAAAAACAACTGCAACCAGAACCAACGTTCTTGTGGCAATTTCAATCGAAAATTTTTTGACAGGGGGAAAGTAATAAAATTTACGTGGGTCGTTTCGCGAGCGCATCCATTACTTTATCTTCTCTCATTTAGCGCGGAAATTTGAACCGCGTCGCAACTTTTCCTCGTAAATTCGATCGAATATAGGTACCTATACGTAGCATCGTCCGTCTGTACTTGTTCTTATTGCAAGCGTTTACCGTTACCGGCATCTTCGACACGACGAAAATTAAAGAAAAAAAACAACAACAACGGCAACAACGAATCAGCCGATGCTTATAGGTAGGTATCAGCCGGGTTCTTTTCTTCTTCTTCTTCCTATTATTCGTTTTTCGGCCATTCGTCGTAAGCGTGTGTGCTGGTGAGTGTTGTTGGCACCGATTTTCGAACCTGTCGCTTTTTGTTGCACGGGCCTCACCACTAAATCAATAAACGGCTTGATTAATAAATAACTACTTGCGCAAGCAAATGAATCTCCACAGGGCAATAATTTATGCTGTTTCTTTTTTCATAATATTTTCGTTGCGACTTGCGATCGTCGAGGAAATTCATTAAGAGTTGTTTCTGCAAGCTGCAACTTATCTCTGCTGCAGAGTTGCATTTTCAACTATATATGAGATTGACTTCGACAGTAAATTACAAGATCAACAATTTTTAATTTTTTTTTTTATTTAAATTTTTAATTTTAAGTTAATCGATTTAAAAAATAATAATTAAAAAATGAATATTATAATGCAAATACTGAAATATTAAACATCTGAGAAGTTGTTAAAACTTGGCAAAACATCCTGTAAAGTAATTACTGGAGAGCTTGTGGTTTCGTTCGCCCATTCTGTTTTCTTGCATCTCGCCTCCGCCATCAGCTCGCAGTGCATTTATTTCGACTTTGTGCTTTTTTGATTTTTCATTCTTTCTTTTCTGTTTATTTATCTGCTCTTGCACATTTGACCTTAATATAACGTATTGATGGACTCTTGCGCACCGAGGCACTTATCCATTCTTAGTCGAACACACTCACTCCAAACACTAATCTACTACTAGTTCAAAGTTATTTTACCAAATTTAGACATAAATTTCAAGTCATGAATGTTCGTTCTACTTTTGTCTCATGCTTTTCCATTATTTGCGTGAAAATAGTATATTTTGGTAATTACACTTTATTATTGTTTGCCCATTCTTCACGCCTATCGCGTTAGTGTTTTCTTTAGTTCAGTCCTAATTGAAGCATATTTGGTGTTTCATGTTGTCTTAATCGTTTTATGTTTACTTCATTTTGTATCTTTTGCACTTTACGAGACCCGCATTGAACCTGACAATCCAATATTCAGGGAGTACCATTTTTAATTGCATTAAATGGCTATCTTTATTCTTTGTTAATAATGGCGATAGTGGTTTGGTTAAATGGGGAAAGTTTTGCAGGAATATATGCTTAGCTTTCTTCTATTTGTAAAAACTTAATATGTCACTTGGTTTACAAATTATCACGAAAAAAAAAAAACAACTGAAAATTATCGATTTCTTTCGTAATTTATTTCAAGAAAACTATTTAAAATAGATAAAAAGTAATAATTGGTTCCAAGAGAAATTATAGATATTTTTAAATAGAATCTAATTAATCCGATAATGAAATTAGATTGAAGAAACATAAATAGAAACAATTTTCTTTATTTGACTTATAATTATTTATGAGAAAATTCAAAGCTTACCATTTAAACAAAAAAAAATATTTTTTTTTCAATTTTTCAGCAATTATTAAAGATAAACATAAAATAAGTCATATCGTTGAAATTAGAAAAATTAAGCTATTTATCAAAAATTAATTAGGATCTATTTTAAAATGGCTATTGGAACCAATTCTTACTTTAATTTTTCTTTTTTAGTAAGGTTAATTATTAATTATTTAACAATCATTCTTTGTAAAAATTGAAAATTTAATTTCAATGTTTGGAATGCAATTTAACATTAGTTAATTCAGTAACTGATAATAATTATTGATGCAATATAAAGTATGACAATTTATAGTGAAGAAAATTAATTAAAATCAATAGTTAAATTAAAAATAAATTATTAGGGATTAATAATTACTTACAAAAATACATTGCTTTTCGAACAGACTGCGAAATTAAATTGACACTGACCTGTAACAAAACAAATACAAAAAATTAGCTTTTTAAATCATTTCTCATTAGCTTTTAAAAGAAAAAATAAATCGATCGTCTCATCGCGCTTAATCAATTAAATGCTTTTCCACGCTTGCATAAAATAATACCATAAAAGTATTCCCGGAATGCCGGAGGAATACGTGGAAATGGAAGAATTTTGCATTTCATTTGCTTCGCACTAGCACGCAGGTCGCAGCCACACACACACACACACACACACAATTCAGAATTGAAGAGCTACTGCTTCGCCGGGGGCACAAAGAAGAACGAAAACGCGACGTGACAACAATTCACGTAAGCTTTTAAAATTGCATTTATGTGATACTTTGATGTTTTTTTCTGTGCTTCTCTTCTTTTTTATTTTTTATTTTTTAACGCTTTTTTCGATTCTTATCGGAATTTCACTCATCGTTACGAAAGATCGGTTTAGTGGCGCGTTGCGAAAACTTTTATAAAGACCATTTTATGTGCTCGGCGCGGCAGAATTTATTGGCATCTCTAATGGCGCCTCCTAAATTGCTCCATCTCGGACAGACTGACAACGAAAGTAACATACGGAGGAAATTAACAACAAACGAAAAGGTCACCAGCTCGATGATGATTACTAATTAATCGCTTCGCGGCCGATTCATTATATTATTTATTATTCGTTCATTGTTGTTGCTCGCCTTTAACGATCGCCTGCCTGCTCTTGCAGAATCTCGCATAATCATTATTATTATTACCGGTCCGACGTGTAGTAATTCAATATATTTTACCGGTAATTGTGTGTAGTAATTGTTATTATTTAATAAAGTCTTATTGGAATAGAGTATATTACGTAAGGTTGAAGACAATTAGGGAGATGCTAAACAAATGTTGCATTGGTTCGGTTCGCATAAGAAAAGACACCAATAAAATCTGTACAATCGTTTATAGTTCTCAAAGTGTAATGTGAGACTGAAGCAGAAGAAGAAGAAAAAAAGAAGTTTCGAAAAGTTTAATCAATTAATGTAACTTGTCAGAGAAAAGATGACGCAGGCTTTGTTATTCTAGGCTTTTAAACAATTAGCCGTGTCTTAAGTTACGCTGCTTGAGCAATACGATGAAAGACGATATCTATTGTAAAATGAAGATTTTCAAATGTTAATTTATTAAAAATGTTCTTTTATGTCATACCTCATTATAAAATATATTATTTTTATTTTCTCAAATCTTTAATGATAATATTTTTCATTTCTTTATTTAATAATTTTCTTTTACTTTTTCTTTAAAATGTATTTAAAAAAATGATTACAATAGGCGATACAAAGTTTACTTCCGCCCCTGCCATTTTTTTATTTGTGAACTGATTTTTACCAAATTTGATATAAATACTTAAGACAACATTTAGAATTGGATTGGATTGATGTCATTTTTGAATCACTTCCGGTTTCGCCGGAAACGGCCTCAACTTTGGATTTTTTAAATGACAACCCCTAATTTTTTTCATTTTTTTTGCATACTGGGGACCATCCTGGGTTAAAAAAACGTAATTTTTAAGTACACCAACCTTGTTAAAAATCGCTTCCAAAATAAAGAATTGGTGTTGTTAGTAAAATTTGTGTCACCCTGTATGTAAAATAAAATAAAGTCTTTCAATTTTTTCATTTTTGAAATGAAGTATACCATTTATTATTATTTTTATCATTACTTATCATGAATTCATTATTTTTATGAATTAAATTACATTAAAATAAAAAAAAAATTAAAAATTAAAATTATAAAATGAGTTATTTTTCAATACGGCAAAGATGAAAGGAGCATTGTGCATTGGAAATCAAAGCGAATATGAATAATTAATAATAAATAGAAACCTTCATTGATTATAATTAATGAAATGTTTAATTACGGACTACTTTTGATTATTTTTTAATACTTAATAAGCAAATGTCTATTAGACTGACAACATTAATTACTTAAATCGTAAATAAGCGATATAAGACAGTATTTATTAAGCAATAAAAAGGTAACAATATTGCAAAGTGCAATAACAATAAATTAATATAATGAAAACAATCAATTATAACAATATAGTATGTACCTTGAAATGAAATTAGTAATGAAACAAAAATTTCTGTTCCTTTTTTGTTTGATAATAAATTCCTATGACTTTATTTTATTTTTTCTATAAGTTTTGAATAATTAAACATCTTGCTCAGATCCATTATTTTTGAGTCATTTTAATTAGATTAGACAAAAACTGAGTAAAGCAAGTTTTTTGCTTAAATTAATGTTTACTTAGGTTAGATTTGGTTAAATTGGATCTCTAGGTTAGAGTAAATTAGGTAATAGTAACGGAAAAATAGATATAAATTAATATATAAAAATAATAGTATGAAAAAGTTAATTAGAAAAAAATATTCCATGCGTTTTTTTAGTTTTTTGTTTTCTATGGCGGTACATAAAATTTTGACTTGTGCCATGGTTGTTTAAGCAAATTACCCCATTAAAAAGGAATTCCAAAAATGAAGACAAAAATATTAAACCAAGCGGAATATTTAGATTAAAAAATTATTTATTAGCATAAAACTTTCGAAAAACAAAACAATTAATTGACTTGATATTCGAAGGATTCCTTTAAACAATACCTCATTTCAGTATGTTGTATCAATTGAACTATTAATTTAAATTTAAAATGAAAAAAAAAATACTCATTTTCAATAGCAAAATCAGTAATAAATCAGCAAATAAAATGCATAAATAAAACTATTGGAAGCAATGAAAAC
Source organism: Holobus sp. GC000080 (assembly GCA_030556065.1). NCBI lineage: Eukaryota > Metazoa > Arthropoda > Insecta > Coleoptera > Staphylinidae > Holobus > Holobus sp. GC000080. The sequence continues at coordinate 27,733 of JASKGO010000388.1, forward strand.
CAAACGAAACAGAAACGAAAATACCAGCACTAATTACAATGGTAATTACCAGCGCAGGTCCACATAATCTAAAAACACAATTAATTAAGGAAACGCAACAAGGTAGCGACTGCGGCCTGCTAGGAACGCAAAAGCAAAGAAGCGAAATAAATAAAGCGTACAACAATTGCGTAAGAAATCCACTGGTACACATGATAATAAATGCGAGAAAAGTTAATCGGGACGTTAGACTGCACCTCTAATAAATTCACCTATGCAGCAACAAACAGCAACGAATGGATTGAGTGTGCATTTTCCAGCATCGATTTTCCGCTCCAAATAGGCTGATGGCTGCACACTTTATAGTGTGTGTGCCATAATTATGATGCAACAAGCAGCAGCAGCAGACATGGCACCGTCTACTACTTATGCCCATTTCTCTGTGTGTGCGTGTGTCTGGGTGTGTGTGCTGGGTGTGTGTGTGCATTTGCGCGATCTTTCTTTTTATCTGTATCTGTATGTAATACGTACTAGGCACGTTAATCACTCCGTATGTCCCAAAGAGACGCGACCGTGGAAGAAACGATACGGAGTCAAAGAAAAGATAAAGCAACAGCTTTTGAGAAGAGCGAGCGAAGAGTAGCGGACGAGGAGGAGATGAAGAAGAAGAAGAAGATGAAGAAGAAGAACGAGAGAAGATGTTAGATTTTTGCGCGGATTATAAATGCGTTTTTAAACGACCCGAGATGCAGTTTTCTTTTTCTTAGCGGTATCTCTGAAGGAAGGTATAGAAAGAAGCGATGCGGTGTTTTTGTCTCGTGGAACGTGGTGGCATGTGAGTGGCCTTCGTGGCCTTGCCAAGCGACCATCTCGACAATATGTTTTAAACGTTCGTGTTCTTTCTTCTTTTGCTGCTGCTGCTTGCTGCTGTTGCTGCTACTTTTGCTGTTGCTTCGTCTCTATTTCATATACTCTAAAGTTCGTTTATCGATACACACAGTGAGGCATGTGTGTCTGCCTGCCTCTGTATGTGCATGTGTAAGTGTGTGTGTGTGTGTGTGTGTGTGTGTGTGTGTGTGTGTGTGTGCGTGTGTGCATGGACCGGCATTTCGTACTACATACTTAACTAAGTACTTCTATGGTGCACTGGCTGAGCCACATAATCAGCGCCGCATTTTCTTCTTCTTCTTCTCCGTTAACACTCGCTTTGGCTATCCATTTATCGATTCGATACCTTTGAATCAAAATATTATGACGCCACTTTTCAATTTCCAATTAGGACTTCTCACAGTGGAACATTTTGCATTTTGACTTTAGTTTTCTATTATTGCTCCTTTAGGAATTAAAAAAGTGCAAAAAAAATGTTTTTTACTTTTGCCTTAAAAATTGTTTTTTTAAGTCCCTGTACATTGCAATAAAAATAGAAATAAAAAAATAAACAGTTAACTTAGACATTAACGCATTGAGAAAATAAAATAAGATTGTTTACTTTAAAGAACTAAAAAAAAATAATAAGGATTTCCTGTTCAAATTGACAAATGACAAATTGCGAGCGCAATTGAAGAAGGGAATCGCGGAAAGCTTTTAATTGGCCGATCCTACAGGAAACGTCTGGCAAGTCCTGCTTAAGCCATATAATTGACAAATAATTATTGCCGTGGAAGCGACGGCGGATTTTTCCTCGTCCGCTTTCTCCAATTTTTCCACGACCTTTTAATGAATTCAATAAAAATTTCACGGCAACGAAAGTGCAACTAATTTATTCTGGCAAACGTCTCTGAATTTCAAACTCTCCGACCGCAAACAATTGTTCGCCTGTGTATATGGTAAATTTTTCGAGAGAAATTAGCAATTAATATTTATGTAACACAAAGCGCTGTTATTGTTGTTGTTGTTGTTTTTGTAATTGTTTGCTGAAGAATCGGGCAATTAAAAAAAAAATCTACTAATTTACAAAAAGTTAATTAATCAATTTCTAAAGTCTGCGGTTGTTGTGTGTGTGGAAAGCAATGAAAACGCAAATTAATTACATTGTAATTGCTTTTTTTCTCGTTATTCGCTGTTTTGAGTATTTCCAAATTAAAAATTCTTGAAAGTAATTACAATTCAAAAAATATATTAACTCTTGTTGAAATATTTGTTTATTTGTTGGTTTTTTCTTTTCTTTTTTTTTGTTCGGAGGGAAAACGGTAAATTCTTAGTGGTAACACTATACTTAGATACATTAATTTAACTATTTATTGCACAAGCTGAACCAAATAACAAACTAAAGATGATATCAATAAATCTGACGATCGCAATTTTCGGAAAAATTCTCTTGAAAATAACATTTTTCTTTTTGCATTATACAGATCTTTTATAAAGATAACCAATTAGGTTTGCTCCTAATAAAACTTTAAATAAAAAAAAAATTAGCAGTTTTCTATTTCAAGTGCATCTGGCTGTATCCTATTAACAGAAAATTTCTAAGCAAATAAACCATATAGAAGCCGTTAATGAAAATCGATGAAACAGATTAAGGTAAACAATTAGATATTAGAAAGTGGTGATTTAATGGAATGCATATAAGCCACATAGTAGAAGTATAGAGAGTATATTCATATATAGAGGAGTTCTCGCAGTTTAATTTAATTTTGCTAATTACTTATCTTCTCCACGCTATATTAATGGTGAAAGAGAAAGAAAGAAAGAAGAGAATGATTGAATATAGTGCGTAAACAAATTTCTCTAATTTAGAATAATGAAGAGCATTGGAATTATAAAGATATGAGAACAAGGGCACGAATTTTCGTTTTGAAGTATTACAGGCGGCAACTGTGTTATTATTAAGGATGAATTTATTCAAATTCCTATTAAGATATGCAATTATGCTCCATCAACTTTTACTTTCATGTTTTTTTAGGTGTATAATAGCAGCTTGTACATCGCATCCAAGGAGATCTGTTTTATCGTCTTCGAAATATAGTAACTACATGTCTGTTCGTTAAGATTTCAGCATTCAGACGTTGATTATTGATTTCCTAAGATGATTCTAATGAAAATTTTATTTTCAAATTTTAAATCAGGATATCGGTGAATAACAGTCATACATTTTATTAGGGAGTAAATAATCAAAACAATTTAAATTAGATTTTGCCAATTTTGGATCCTCTCCGACCACGCGTTGGTTTCATCTCTACACATTTCACTTTTTAATGAGCTGTTTGAAAACATACTACTAAAGTGCGAAAAAAAAAAATTCCCCCGAAATTCCAAAAAGTGTTAAAATTAAAAATCAAAACTTGATGTTTCATTTTAATCATCTAATATGAAATCCAGTCGGAATTAATTTAATTGCTCAAAATAAATTCCAATACTATAAAACTAAGGAATCGGAAAAAGGAGGTAATCTTTGAAACAATTCATTTTACGGTATACCTCGTTGTTTCTTCTTGGAATCTCAGAAAGAGAATACAGCACACTTACAATATGTATAGGTACGCTAAGAAATGGGATGTGCAGCGATAGCTACGAGATAGCTATAGAAAACATTGCGTTATTACTGTGATTATTATTACTGTAAGCAAGGCTCGACTGAGACTAGTATTAAGATTTTAGCTTAATTTTAGCTCTCTGACTCTTTGAAAATATCTTTTTCTTCGTTCGTATGAGTATGTATCGATACTGCTGCCTTCTTCACAGATGTCTTTCTATGCATGTGTAGGAATACCATATATATGCATTTTGTATTGAGCATCAAAGAAGTAGATGTGTGCAAGAGTGGTGGTGCATGTGCAAGGCGAAGGACGCCAAGGAAAACGCTATAATCTACAAATACATATTCAACTTTTCTTTTATTATTATTAGATATCTTTCTGTGCTTATACTTCAAACTATAAGTATATGCATTTTAATATTAGCAACTATTTCACTTTTTGCTTTGCGTATCAAGAACAGATGGGATTTTTACCGAAAATGAAAGTTTTTATTCTTCTTCTTCTTGGTTATGCTCTGATGTTCGATTGTAATCTAAGTGAAATTTATTGTTTTAATTAAGAGATTTAGGTTACAGAATTTTAGATGTAAGTTGTACATTAAGCAGTATTTTCTATAGTAAAAGCTAATTGGTGAAATAGATAAATATGGAAAGTAAAAATCCTAGGAGATCAAAAAGTTGAAATAAAAGAAGGCTAGTGGAGTTTTCATTTTAAGATAAAAAGTAAAAATCACTTTTGCTTTAAAACAGAATGGAAGCAGAAATTAAATTTATGAAAAAAAAAAACTGTCTTTTAAAATAGATTTTTTTCCAAAAACAAAAACTAGATTGATAATACGAAAATTTTTAAATGTGTCACATCCCCCAGGGATTTCATTCTAAATTTGGTAATACTATCAAAATTTATTGAACAATTAAAAATAAAATAAAAGCAATCCCTGAATACAAAAAGAATGTAGCAAAAGTAATAATACAACATAATTAATAACTTAAACTTTAAAAGTACCCCCAGGGAGTCAAAACTTTACTAGTAGTAGCATATTTTTTAAAGAAAAAATAAATTAAATTTTATGGCCACTAATTCAAATTAATTAAAATAATGAAAGTAAAGAAGCCAATGTCCTCCAATGATCTAAATTTTAGGTATACTGGACTCAAGGTATCCCCTTCTTTTCAAATACTCATAAGACATGTTTTATATATTGTTCATTAAAAATATTTAAACATTTATTAATAACAATAAAAAAATGATAAATCATAACATGAAATTAATATGAAACCAATAAGAATCAAAAATAAAGGCAAAAATCTAAAATAAAGACTTATATTTGAAGGTACATCCTAAGGGTACCCTGTTGATTTAACAAAAAAGTTAAAAAATAAAAACAATGAATGTAATCACCAGCAATTAATTGATTTAAAAGGTATTACAATTTAAACAAAACTCAAAAATGAAAAAAAATTAGATTTTGAAGGTATGCGAGTACTCTGATGGTACCTCTTCAAGCGGTTATAGATAACAACATTTAAAAAAACAGTCAATGTTAATCAAATTAAACATTAAATAAAAATAAGAAAAAGAAGACGCCTAGGGTTTTAATACAAGAACAGGTACCCTGAAGAGGTATTGCTTAGAATCAACCACCCCTGCTGTTTTAACATGAAAAAATTATGTAGAAAAATGTAATGCAACCAAACGTTATCCAATTAAAATAACGAAACGAAAAGGAAACTCTACATCCTTGAAACGAGCGAGTGGTAGTAAGAAGTAGAAGAAGAAGAAGAAGAAGAAGAATAAGAAGAGTAAGAGAAGAGGTTCATCCACATAGATCGAGAATAAGTAAGTTGGTGGAGAGTGCTGATGCACCTATTTAGCATCCAGGCGAGGAATCTCGAACCATAAATGTATCTCTACCTTCCTATACACAGCTTCTCTATCTCTATGTACCTCTCGCTAGCCATGGTCTATCTCTTAAAGCATGTACGTGCAGATACATTGCATTGCACAGCAAGTCCTCCTTGCTCCGTACTTACTTACTTAAAGATACTAGTATATTGTATGCGGATAATAAGGGACCGACGGACCGGCCGGCCAGCCGATCGAAGAATGACCAAAGACCAATAAAAAGAATACAGCAAAGACTCCACCACGCTTATGTACAAAGTACCTAGCGAATAGTATATAAGCACTGTAGATGCTGCAGAGATAGAAGGAGCTCTGCATGTAAAAAGTGCAACAATAATGGTGTTTGCTTACAAATTTATAAAATAATGCAGCCATTAGCATTGTATTACATTAAACACGCTTGCTAAATTGACATTTAACAGGTTTTTTTTTCTTTCCCTTTTTCTTTTTTGCAATTATAAGCACAGATGAAGGATGGCATCCCCGGTCCTTGATGTAATTAATATTTCAATCGCTTCCGTTAGTTGGGTCTTGTTATTTTTTGAAATGAAAGATGTATCTAATCTAATAATGGAAGATTTGTCTTAAATCTGATGCAAATCTTAATTGTTTTCAGTAAACTTTCCCCTTTTAAATTGAAAACATTTAATTTACTTCTCTAGTCACTTTTTTAATTGCTTTCTTTTGTTTCCCAAATAAATAAATAC
>JASKGO010000389.1:0-22763 GCA_030556065.1 Holobus sp. GC000080
TATATATATATAATGTACTTTTTCTGTGCTTTGAGCACAGGGAGGCTATCGACCCGAAGGTCCTTCGGCCATGGTGATGGGGATGCCTACCCAAACACCACTACCCATATCTTGCCAGCCGTGGGGATCGAACCCATGACCACCGGTATAGAAACCGAGAGTTCGGACCACTGAGCCACGGGCCCGGCTATTTTTAAGATATATTTATAAGATTGTTTATAATAATGCAATTGGTTATAGTTGCAAACACGAAACATTTTTTGAAAATGAAGAGCTATCCAGCAGTTAATTATGCTGTATCTTTATTTTTTTAATACTCCTCATCGCACCTTTTCCACAGTGTGCCCGTATTGCCGACTCGTGTTTCTTATTACACAAACGAACCCGGCGCCTTCATCTCTCCCGCGGCCCCGTAAAAATATTAATATCGCTTCATAAAAATGTTACTGCCCCATTGCCTGTCCTGTAGGTGCCCACATTATGTGCATTACTGCTTCAAGGAAATCACTGAAGCGAAATTATTCCTTGCTGAAAATTGCGTCACTGCATAACTCGGTCATTTTCCTTTTATAATAGGGTGTAAAATTGCAAAAACTAAAATGCGTTTTAATGGTTTTATACTTTCACCAATTTTCCCTTTTAAATTTACTTCTTTATTATAATTTTTTTTAAAGTAATATCATTGACTAATAATTTTGTTAATAACACTTGGTAATCAATGGTAATATTTAAAGAATTTAATCATTTTCTATAATAAAAATATTCAGAAAAAAAAAAGTTAGTAGAGCCATATAAAATTAAAATTTCAGCGGAAATAACTGTAAAATCCTAATAAAAGTGCGCAAAAAAAGTAGTAGGATTTATTACTTGTAGCATGCACGTGTTAACGAAGTGCCCTTTTGAACGAATTGACTACCATCAATCGATTGCTCACTAACCTTGTGTAGAGCGCCGTATCGGTGCTGTTTTAACACTATGTGCCACATTTCCTCTCCATTTTCGAGCAGAATTGCACGCAATTGCCGGTGGTGGTTGTTGGCCGATACTGACGGTGGTGGCGAAGGTGGCGAGGAGGGCGGAATTGCGACCAAAGTCCTGCAACTGAATATTATATCGGCCGTTAAAATGCGCCACCGGTGTTTCTTCAGTTGAAAACAATGAGCGGACGGTTTAAAAACGGAAACGGATTCGCAATAATCTTAATGTGTAATGTTACGTCGATAGTGCACGCTGTATTACACGCATACAGAATGCCACCCTTTACAACACTATTTGAGCATCGAGCGCGCTTACAGGTTATACCTATAATACACCTCAAAGGGGTTGCTTCGCGAAATAATCGATATTTAGAGGCGACCCACGTCGCTCGATAATTTTTCTTTTTTCTTCTTTTTCCAACCGCCGCCGCCTACCTCTTCTATTCTGTATGTATGGTAGTAACTAATCGAATCACTTTCTATGACGTGGACTTTTCCAACTATGAACTCTCGCGCTTAATATCGTTACCCCCGTGACGTCACGGATGGCAGAGCTAAATTTAGCGAGGAGACGCGTCGGGTGTAACGAATCCATTCAGAACACTGAAAACTATGATGCATCGATACATTGATAAAGTTTGTTCAGCCGAAAGTTGATGATTTCGGTGCGGTTTCTGCAGAATGCATTTGTAAAATAAATACTCAAACATCAGAACTGGGTGTTGATCGGAATTTCGTCAACACTTTAAAAGTTTTCCAATGAAATATAATTCATTGAATTTCACCACTTTACAAATCTCTTTTACGCCAAAGGTTTTTTTTTTTCGTTATTTCTAAATTTAGTAAATTTATTAATCGTTTCCAGAAATTTATTTTATAGGTTTTTTTTTTACTTATTGATGTCTTCTGGTTCCCGAATTATCCCAACAAATAACTGAAAACCTTAGATTTTTTTGATAATTTATTCCAACATTTTGTCACCAAAAAAGTAATTTTTAAATTCAAAAAAAGTAAATTTAATAAGACTATAGCCTACAATGATTCCAATTAAAAAAAAAAAAAGTTTAATTTTTATCTCGAAAGTCAAGCAAGGCATGGAAAGTTTGTAAAATTATCTATATTGTACTTAAAATTTTCTATTAGATATAATTATTACTTTTTTCTATGTCAAATAGTTTATATGGAATAAATTATCAAAAAAAAAAAAAAAAAAAAAATCGAAAAATTTCAATCTTTTCTGAATAATTGGAGAACCACGAAACATATTTGATTTTTGTAAACGGTTATAAGTTGGGCATAAAATTCTGCCCATTTTTGCCAATTTAACCGAACTTCTATCGTCAAAAATACTTATGTATTTTCCATAAAGTACAATAAAATATTCTGCATATTTTGTTTTTGTTTTTAATAAATAACGAAATTTCTAGTTAAACTTTAAATCAATGCAATCCGTTTAAAAATTGAAAACAATTGCAAAGTGCAGCAACAACTTATCTGCTACAAGTTGCAACTGAACGGTAAACCCTTTTAAATGTTTCATAAAAGAATTATTTTGGCAACAAGTGTGCCCCATATAGTATAAATTCGTAACGATTGTTCGCGACCTATCCAGGCGCTTCCCAGTCGACCCAAACGGGGCACATTTAACGTCACTAGTGACGTCCGTGATGGCTCTCACGTGATCCGATGACGAAATCGGCGCTCTACTGTACCACCACTAACGCTTAGGAGGGCATCAACTACTGCCGCCGCCGCCGCCGCCGAAGCCGCCCTCTCCTATATAACTCCACTCTCGCCTCTAAATCACGTTGCAATCGCGCCGAATGCATGCATATGCAATTGTATACATGTGTCTGCATCTGCATTCTTATGATTGCTTCGTGTGACGATCTGATTCTGAGTCTGCATTTGTGCTTGTGTGCTTTGCAAGCGGCAAAGATGCAAGGAAGCATTAATGCAAACATCGTCGAATATCGACTACGACTATATGTATTATAGCAACGAACGACAAGCTCGTATTTAGAGTCGATCTACAAACAAGCTTATTGTTGCCACTGCACGACAATAATCCGCTGAATGCAAAAGTTTTGATTATGATGTTAGTGGAGCAGTTGCGGTAATTTGTTTGATGGGTTTTATACCGTAGTATGTACACTCTATACTGTATGGGGTGGCGGGTGGCGGGTGGCGCGCACTAAGGAAACGTGCGAAAACTTTTAGTTGCGACTGGCAAGTTTCGTCGTTGCGTGTAATATCCAAGAAAATGTACAGCGCGCGTCCCGGAAAATGTTGCACATGTAATGCAAACAAAGGGAGAATAATAATAAGCAGCGGATTGGGTCCGTAAAGCGTTCTCATATATGAAACACCAACAAATATTTGTTTAAAGTAAGATGTGAAAAGGTCTCGTTTTACGTTTTCTTTTTTCATTTATTATGATTTACTTTTCTTAAATTTATTATCTAATTATTTTTTTTAAATGTGATTGATCATCCAGTATATGGGAAACGTTAAAAGTTTGGTAATAATTTTAACTAACTTTATTTTATTAGTCTTAAATCTTTTTGAGAGATCACAATTTTAATTGTGAGCCGAAATAGTATTTAGGGTTCTTTAAAAGAGTTGATGATGAAGTTGATATGAAACTGTAAATTCTGAAACTGAAAAAAGTTTTTAGCTTTAGAGCACTGTTATTTTGGTTTTGGAGCAACAGAGGATGTAACGAAATTCATTTAAATTATGCTAAAATGATTTTTTTTTTATAAAATGAAAACGAATTTTTAAATAAACCTGCAAAAATTGTTTTAAGTTATTAATCATCACAAAAATCAATTTAAATTAATGAAAATAAATGCAAGAAGGATGTAGGTTGTGTAGCCAAAACTATGACCAAAATTGACTTTTTAATGAACATAACTCTTAACAAGGTTGTTGATGAGTTATCTTTGAGAAAAAAAAAGTGTTTTGATTTTACCTTTTTAGCGTATAAACTTTAAAATAAAATTTTTTTGTTGTTGTTGTGGAAATTACTTTTAAAAGGGTTGTTGATGATTTAATTTCGAGAAAAGAATAAGTCTTCATTTTATTTTTTAAGGGTATCAACTCTTCTAAAATAAATAAATAAATGAAAATAAAACAAACCAAATTTGTTTTTATGAAAAGAACTTTTAAAAGGGTTGTTATTGTTATCATTTTCAGTAAAAAAAAAATTGCTTTTCTTTTTTATAGCTGTCAACTCTTCTAAAATAAGGTAATAAATAAAATTTAAATTAAATCAATTTAAAATAACCCCTGCTTTGAAAATAAAAAAGGTTTCACAAAAAGGCTCTAGGAAAAAGTAAACGACGCCATCATGTTTTTGGGAAAATGACAAAAGTCATTTACTTTTTTCTATAACAAATAACTAATTGTTTCCATAATTTGTACACAATTTGTACACAATTGGTTTATAAATAACATATCTCGATATCAAATTCAAAGCTTTTAAATACTTGAAATTTAACATAGAAAAAATGAAATTAATTCCCGGTAACATATAATGTTTGAACTGAAAACACGCATCGATTGGATTATTTATTTATGAGCGATGTATGTACGTTTTGGAAATTGATGTATATTCTATATTACAAGTGGCAGCAGTCAATGTTATCTATCCTTCTCCCGGTAATGGTTCGCATTAAATATTCGAAATTATCGATAGTTTCACAACTGCTGGAAAACATGTACCTGTACCTGTACATATTACTGTATGCTCAGGTATACGAGTATACTACGTGTGTGCTCTCATATCGAGCGAACCTTTTAGTGTTTATTAAAGACTCTTATTAATAGTATCGTATCGAACTTATGATACGCCAGTAGCTGCATGTTGTTTAGTAGCAACTTGAATTGTTTCGCTTCCTTGAAAGTTGTTTTTATCGTGAGTATTTCCACTGCTGCTTCACTTAAGTTGTTGTTTTTCGTCTTCTCCACTTTTCCGCTTGGATCGCGTAAATTACTATCTAAATTTTACGAATCACAGTCTATTCTTCGCAACCCCCTTTTGCCGCCCCTCCGGCACCCCCGCGACACCCACTCATATTTACTTGTCGGCTACGAGAGACGGCTTATGCAAATTTTATGATCGTTTGGAAAAATCGTTAGGAAATGTTTTCTGGGAGAGCAAGGCGCGTCCTTCGCCTTTAAGCATTTCACTCCGTGGTTTTCTTCTCAAAGACTGCAAAATAAAGGTGCCAAGTTAATTCTTATTGTTTTTTTATTTTACTTTTGTCATTTGAGCGAATTGATATGGATTTGGAAGTTTTCCAAAAATTTTATTTTTTGATTTTCATCAGCTTAGAGTTCAATTTTTATATATAATTAGATTCTTGACTAGTTTTCAAATAATATTTTTATTTTATTTCTGATATTTTAACCAAATGAATCAAATGTGTCATTAAAGAAAAATATCAAATCCAAAATTTGATCAAAGTAAAAGAATAAGAGAAAACAGCAATTGAAAAAATTGACCGGCGCCTTCACATCTCTGGATGCTTACGTTTTAATCCATTTTTACTTTCTTTACTTTTTGTAGCTTGTAATTAATAAAAATTTATAAAAATTTCTATAATATTATCTAAATAGAAAAAGTATTTTTCCAAAAGAAACTCCTAACGTTACATTATGAAAGCCCTCAAAGACTACGAAAGACTCCAATATAGTAAAAAGTGTTGAAGTGTAAAGGTATGACGTTTCTATAGTATACAAACTGCACCGGTCGCATGATTAATTGAATATATTCCGGGTGCCCTGAAGCAAGGATCTGTTTTTATGAATTCGGCAGCCAGACTTCGAATAGTTTGCCGGACTCATATAGTGCGGAAAAACATTATCACCCCTCAAGTGCAGTCAATCAAACACAAACTTTCTTTCGTCGGTGGCGAAAAGTAGCGCTGAACTTTTCGGTATCATCCGCGACAGTTCCATAAAAATAACTTCTTCGCGATAATATAATTTTTACTCGATAAAGTCCATTAAGTAAATTTAGTACGCCCTAATTGACCTCTAATTCAATTTATTTTCGGATAATTATATCGAATGGGACTCCTGTAACCCAATTAGCCACTTATTTGACTTCTCTGCAGTGAATAGGTCGTGTCTTCTGTCTTATTTTTATTTTCACTAATAACATTTACTCTTAATTAATAATTAATACTACTTTATATTATTTAATTGACCTGCTTTTTGTTGAATTTTTCTTTTCTATCTTTATATATGCAGAAAAAAAGTATGTATTTTATGTGGAAATACCGGAAGTAGTTTGCATTTTGCATATAAAATGTTTGAATGTGTATACGAGTAGATAAAATTTTCCAATTTTGCCGGCGAATCACAATATTGTATTTGAAAATAGCCACCTTTTTTTATTTCCTTGTCATGTGTCAATAGATCATTTTATGTGTACACTATTTTAGCGCCGTTCGCCATGTCAACATGCGTTTGAAAAAAAAAAAAAAAACGATAAAAAAAAACGTCGGAATACGCAGAAAACAAATGCATAAATTCATGTTCAATGCGATCAATGCATAAACTTTGCTATACTTTCAATGTTTTATATGTACATTTTTTGTTTTAAATATATTGAACGGCTTCTAAAATATTCAATTAAAGTATTTTTGCTTTAAAAGTATATAAAAATCAACCCTTTGGGAACTTCAACGTAATCAATTAATATTCATTTATGCTGGTAGTGGAACATGTAGTGTACAATGACGAACGAGCAAACGACCTATTGTTTTAATTGCTGTTGCAGCAGGTATCCGATAATGCATTCATCCGATCATCCGAAGAGACGTAAGCAATGCTTTTCCGAAAATTACTCGGAATTGATTTTTTTTTTAAAGGGATGAAAAACATTGCACACATCCGACAGATTTATAAATTCCGGTTTTACGTCTAGTTCCTATATCGTTTGTTGATTGATTCACATTTTGTTGATGAAAGTCACAGGACTTTATGATAATGAAAATGTGGAAATGGTTGCTTTTTTTTTTAATAACATTTTGACGAATTCTTCATATTGAGAGCCGAAATGGAAAATGCACTCTGCTCCTCACATTATATTTTTATGGCAAATACATTGCTTTGATTACTTTAGCGAAACATTTTCCAATTAATTTTTTCCGTGGCGCGCGATATCGTCATTAACATCTTGTGTTTCCATTAGCAGATAAAAGTTTACTGCTTATTGCGGCGCACTGCACCGGACGCGTCCGCTAGTCATATTTTTTTACTATTTCCTTCTTTTAACCACTTTAACCATATCGTCACTGCAGTCTATATGATTTTTATTTATGACTAGAATGATTTATCATTTAATTTTTTACTTGTATAATTTTTAAGAACTCTTTTACCACATAAATTTCTATAACGTATTGCAAATTTACTAAAACGACTGAAAAAAAGCTTTAAACTCTATGAGTTTTACGTAGGAAATATATTAATTTCGTAATTTTGCACATTGATAAAATAATTAAACAATTCTGTTACTTCAAAGAAGAACAAGGAAAATTAAGAAGAAATAAGAAGTAGTAATTGAAATTGAATTACTAGTTTACAATCTGATAATAATCTATTAAAATGTTCATTTAATTTGATTTTTAATTGTCAATTTGATTAGTTTCATATATTTCATATGGAATAGGTGTCAGTTTTAATTTTATATTTAGTGTGGAAGTCCAAGTAGTGGTTATTTTGGTTGAATTTATTTTAACTTTTTATATTCTTCGACTTTTTTCCACTTATTTCCACTTGAATCATGATTGGGACGGCTCTCGAACCAGTAAGTCGACACTTTAATTGCAGATTAATATTTCCGGCACCGGTATTGTATTTCTTCTATATTATGGTAAAGTAGAAGTGCTGTCTGCGATGTCTAAAAATAATTGCCGCGCTTTTTTTCACAAACAAAGTACTTATATTGATCAGTTGTTTTCTTTTTTTTATACTGGGATTTTTTTTTCTTTAATATTGACGAATTTGTTTTGGGAAAACAGTAAATAGAAATTTGATTTATCTGTCGGTCTATATCTGTGTTTTTATATTATTTACTTCCGGTTATTTTTGTAAAAAGTGATGCCGCGTTTTGAAGTAAAATTTTAAATTAAATTTAGTTTATTTATATCATTTCTTCATATTCTTGATATATTTTTTTTATTACTGATGGATATTAATTTTATAAATTAGAGATAAAAATTGACTAAAGCATAAATCAAACAAGAAAAACTTGTATAAAAACCAAATATTTACAATAACACCAGGTACCTGTACGTAATCAATGTGTATTTAATGAAATTGATATGAACAAGTATATCGATTTCTCGCTCGCTTGTTTACAATTTATTGACATCTACTCTACATTGGCGTACAAGCGCTTCTTTTCCTATACGAGTAGTTTTGTCTCCTCCGCTTACCTTTAATATGTCCAATCGATTTGTAAATGTAATTTGCCCCTAATTCAATTATTCATTGTATTTTCAAACTGCTCGAATAAAACAACTCTCTCATAATGTATAAGCCACAAGCAAATTAAACGTCTCCATTAATACCCATAATAGACTATTACATCTTTTACAAATTAATAAACTTTTATAAAATAATAATTAAAATTAAAGCTAAACTGAATGTGCAGTCTTAAATATGTGCAAAAATTTATTGTTGCAGCACTTGGTAAAAATGACGTCGCCGTCTGAACTCCGCCGCCTCCTACTGGGCGTTGTAACGATCGGAACCGTTCTTCTGGTGTATCTTTTCTGGAATCAACCGTCTTCGCCGGTGATGGTCCACGTGCAGAGCTACACTTCGTCCAGCTTACACAAGCAGGATATGGTGCAAAGGTTAGTGTTAGATTATAAGCTGATGGAATCCAGTTCAGTTGGTCGCTTGCAATGCATGTTTTGTCTTTTTTGTTTCTTTGCTTATGGGATTGCTGCTCTGGCGCCGTCTTCATTGCCGATCCTTTAATTTTATATTTTCATCACTTCGCCGCTTGAATTCTAATTACGTCATGTTTTATTTACGCTGCGAACACTCCTTCTATACATACAGAGTACATACAGAGTGTTTACTTTTCGGTCGTTCCATCAGATTAATTTTCATTTGTTTTCTAATAATATTTAATTGTTTCGACCATTTTTATGTAGTCACTTGTTTAAATTATAGAGAGGACTGCTAATTTCTTTTAAAACACAATCTATAATTTTTCTATTTAATTTTTTTCTTAACTTCATTTTCTAAATAATTTCTTTTTTCTTAATTTTAACATGAGCGGTATTTTTTATTTTAATTAGAACTTTTAGTTTTGAAGATTGAAGTCGGGAACAGTTCGGTATTAGTTTATAAAAATTTATTTTTAGTAGATTCGTTTTTCCAATTATACTTAAGTACAGCGGAAAGCGTTAATTAAATGCTAGGAAATTTAACACCCTGTATATGCAGAGAGGTATATATGTGTGTAAAATATACGCGAAACGAGATGTTGCGCCATAAGCCATAACATTATACGCCGCCGAAGGTGTCTCTTCTTCAGCTTCAGCTTCAGGTTTTATCATTTAAATTGCGCATTCGTTGTACACGCAGTCGGTATAGTGTATAGGTTACCAGGTACCACCCAATTCGTATAAAATTTACATGATTCTCGATCCCATTGCACACCTACTACATACATATTGTACATTAAACCTATACAGCTACATATCTACCTATAGGTACTAGTACACGAGTTCATCTTTGATCATCGTTCCTCGCGACACATCCCCTTATATTATACCGGTACACACTTCTAGCACCTACCCCGAAAATTTATTTATGCGCCATGAAATTGAAAAGAGATATTCTCTTTCCCGTTCGCTCGTATGCAGATGCCGGCCTATTACATATGTATTTAATAACATTGCGCGAAACTGGGTTTAAATGTTTATTATGGGGGGATCGAGAGCGCTTGTTCCGTATATTTAAATGCGATTCTTGTGTTGGTGTGCTGGCGTGCTGGTGGGCTAGTGGAGTCTCGGACCCCGTTAAATGTTCGTTACGTTCGTATATTTTGACACCTGCTGGAAATTGTGGCTTGGCCCAAAGAACGTCCGTCGGCTTTTGCGGTCCGTATTAAATATTTATAGTTTGGGTCGCTGGATGTAGTACTTACTTTGTAATAGATCAAAGGTTGTTTTATTTCGGAATTAGATTTGCTCTTCTAGGCGGCTTTCATTTAAGAATTTAAACTAAATTATTCCTTTATTCCTGCAGAAGCAAGGAAGTATGTTTTTGTTTTTCGTTGTAAAATTAATTATAGAACAAGGTGTTTTATAGTTTTCATTGCATGGAATTTTCAAAATTTGATTTAACAGGCTTTTTATTGTTTCTAGGCCAAAAATAGAAGATATTGTAAAGCAAAAATATCACTGGTTAACATAATTTTAACTTTTTATCACACGAAAACTTCTACCAAATTTTGAATTTACTTAGGCCATCAAGCGATAGTATATCAAGGAAAGAAAATTGAGACATCAGGTATTCTTGTAATATCTTACTATGGATACCATTAAACGAGAAAAAAACATGATTTTCTCAAAAATCCAGTAAGCTATGGAAAATTTGATAAATTATTTAGATAGTATTTTAAATTTGGGACAGTTATTACTTTTTTCTTATCTCTACCAGTTTTCTTCGAATTAATTATCAAAATTTGTCCTATGCCAAATTATTTTCATTGAATAGTAAAAAGTTGTCGATTTTTTCTGAATAATTCAGAAACCAGGACACATTTCTGATTTTTGTAAACGGGCATAAGTTGGACATAAAATTCTGCCTATTTTGGTCCATTTAACTAAATCTCTATCTTTGAAACTGTAGAAGTTACCCATGTAATAATTAAGAAAGTGGACCTATAGCTGTCTCAAAAAAAAAAAAAAAAACTGGACGTGACTGGAACAAAACTATATACAGGGTGTCCCATTTAAGTGGTCTCCGTATATTGTGGCTATAATAATAAAGATATTTTTAATTTGATTTTTGTATATTGTAAAGACTTAAGGGAACTACATTTTAAAATTATTTAAAGTTATACAGGGTGTTCGATTAAAAAGTTATAATACAAAGTTATGTTTTTTTAAATGGAATGATATACTTTTTATAATTATTTTGTATAGTCCTTAAAAGGCCCTTTCATTTGATGTATCACACTTATGGCAGAGACCAAACAATTCATTAGGCCACTCAACTTGGAATACCCTGTATAAGTGTACCTATTTTTGTTAAAGTCGGGTGGTAAACAAAAAAATGCCAGGGTGGCCCTAAAACCTAGGCCACCCGGTATAAGTAACTTTAAAAAACGTATCTCAACTACTTAATAACTTTTTTTGTTCATTATTTGCTATAAGTTTCGTTGTTTTTGTTGTTTGGCATATTTGTCGCATTCAAATTGACCTTTAAGTCGTGAATGAATGTCATTGAAAAATTCGTAATTTCAGTTTTTTGGTAGAGCCATGAAAGGGTGACGAGTCGTACCTAAAAAATCAAAAATTTACAATTTTAAAGCAAATTATTATTAAATCTGGCATTAAATTGATTATGGAATTAGGTAGTGATTGAAACCTTTCTCCATCATGTATTGTTTTTTAAAATAATAAACTAAAAGCTTGGTTAACATGTAAAAGATTTAATAATTTAGTATCATGAAGTTATGGTAATAGCTTTGATTTCTATTAAAATTATTGCTTCTCGTATAAATATGAAAATATTTTTAATATATTTTTAATTCGTTAGACATCAACTCCATCATCAATTTTGGTGAAACCTCAGAAGTCCTTGCCTGATTTCAACGAGGCCTTCGGGTCGACAGAACGGGGTCGGTTTCAGAGTCTTCCGGACCCTCACCTGCCTCCTAAAGAGGGCTTTTTAGATTACGTATACAGTGACGAATTGAAATTCGATGATTACCATATATAAACGTAAAACAAAACTAATAACTAGTGAAATTGAAATATCAAATTATATACATATATAGTAGTATAGTATATACCAGTTCTATCTCAGGTGGAACATAGGGTTTTGACTTTTGTTGCTATAGTTTTCCATTCGTTAGTATAATTTATAAGCATTTTTGATATATTCTGTTTTCTAATGAACACTATTGATCTTCGAAATACTTGTGTATGAGCTTAGCAACTTTTTATGTATTAAATACCGTTAGTCAACTTTTTTCGGAATATTAAAAAAAAAGTGAGCGGCTTAAAATCTCACCAATAACTAATTCCACCTATGAAATGAAACTTTTGTATACGGTGTGATGATAAATGTACTACCCTCTCTCTTAATTCTTCGCAACCAAAAGTTTTTTTTTTAGATTACATTGATCAGAGTGCAACTACTTACAGAGTTACAAGTGACTTTAGATGTAGGTTTCTGAAATGAAAGTGTTTACTTTGCATCACTCCATTTTACCAAAAATCAAAAATTATGATAAGCGATTTTCAGCGAACAACCAAATGTAACCGGTTATAAATGGTACTTACCAATTACATTCTGGTTGTTTTGGTTAAAACCGAAAGATATGAATATAACGTCATCGCTACGTCATCATTATAACCGAGTACGGTTGATTCAAAAACCGAGGATAACCAATGGCTATAACCAAAATCATAACCGGTTATTCGCTTAAAATTGCTTTAAGTTTGGTTTTCTTTGACATGTATGATCTTAGAAGGCGAAATTTGTATTAATTTAAATTTAACAATAATTCCCGTGACCGCTGCAGCAACTAGAATCTGCAATTCTATATGCTTCTCAAAAAAATTGAATTTGTTGAGTTTTTCAACTAAGAATTAAAAAAAGGGGTTATTACATTTATGATCATACTATGATGGTATATACCGGGTTTCCGTCTGATCATAGGGAATTAAATGGAAAAAGAAACTATATTTATTTTCTCCTCCCCGTTATAATCTTTCGAAGCGACAATATACTAAAGTGGTTGTATTCAGTCAGGAGTATTTTTTAACCTATTTTTAAAGTCGTGTGTACAATTTATCGTTTTTGTACATCGGCCCTTTCAAAACCGCATTTTTGATATTTTTCATTTCAGCGATGTTAATTTTTAATGAAATATGGATAACTTAATATGGGTTATGCAATTGTGACAAACAACATCCACAACATAAACCGATTTTAAGCGAATAACCAAATGTAACCGGTTATAAATGGTACTTACCAATTACATTTAGGCGGTTTTGGTTAAACCAAAAGTTTATATGTGATGTCATCGCTACGTCATCATTATAACCGAGAGTTACCCTGCTCGCGAGGTGGGTAACGTTCGGTTACTGTCATAAGACTGATAAGTAACTGTCAATACGGTTGATTCAATAACCGAGAGTAACCAATAGCTATAACCAAAATCATAACCGGTTATTCGCTTAAAATTGATTATAATATTTAGCTAGGCTGTCATTATTGGTTGTTGACATATTATAAATGAGGGCACGAAATTCTAAATTAGTGTTTTTTAAACACTAATATGCTGCATAAAAACGGGAAATGATATATTATTAAAAAAATCTTAAAAGATACTCCTCACTGAATACTACCACTAGTGTATATTATCGTTTCAAAAAATTATAACGGGGAACAGGAAAAAGAAAAATTTAATTTCCCATGTAATTCCCTATGGTTGGACGGGAAATGCAATACCCGTTATACATAATATATATGTATATATTATATCAATATAAATAGATAGTCCAATTTATCATTTAAATTATAATATATATATATATGGTTTTCCAACGAAAAGTTGTACCCCCTCTGAGGTTTGGCTATCTTTTAAATCTACATTTGATTGAGTAACTATTTTTAAAATCTCAGTTGATTTTAAATTCAAAGATATTGCAACTGCAGAATTAAGCATTTTTCGGGTTTGGGCATTTATATTTAATGTCATATATTTATAATGTAAGGGGGAGGCCAATTTTCCGTTGGAAAAACGTGTAAGCAACATTTGAACCAAGTAGCCTCGGAATACAATATGTGAGTGGCTTAAGATAAATAATTCACCAAAATTTTAATTGCAGTTCTTTAAAATCTACTAAAATGAAATAGTACAAGTAAGTATGCCGTATAATTCGTTTTATAGAGCATCCATCAATAAATTATCGACAGTAATCTGTGAATTGGAATGTAAATAATAATTAACATAAAAAAGAAGTTATACATTGCATTCCAGTATACAGGGTAATTTTTTTTGTGTGAGCCTTTGTTTTGGGAAAAACGGTGATCTTTGAAAATAAGAAAGATATTTATTTATAAGTATACCGATTTGCCAAAAAGTGAGCTACATTTAAAAAAAAGAGCGGCATAATTTTTTTAAATTTTTTATTGAGGAGTCAAAATATGGAATAAAAATTGGGTGTTCCATTTAAATAACAAAGTTGACTTAACCCGAAGTGTCCAGATATTATGGATATTTTAGTTATCTTGGATGTGATTGAAAAAATATTTGGTGAAATAATCATGTTTCTATTTAACAGATAACAGCAAAAAAAACCCTCTATACTAAAATGTATATTTTGATTTCTATGTATGTTAATTAATTTTCTATATGATGTATCAATGCAATATTTAATAACAAAAAAAAAAACAAAACAAAAAACATAATAATTAAGACAACTAATGAAAGTTTCAGAAAATATTTTTTTTACCCTCAATTATTACAATTTACTGTAATAAAATGGATTCTTTTTATAAAACTTATGTAGATTTAAAATAAGTATAATTACTACTTTTTGGTTCCAATAATTTATCTTAAATTGTTCATACGATGTAATCCGAGGCAATTTAGTTGAATTGCCCTGTATATAAATAATAATACAAAAAAGGAAGATTAGCGAATGAAAAGAAAAACAACTATACATTTTACCAGAAACAATAATTGTTTAACTGTATTGTATCAGTCATTATTATTATTATGGATAGTTTAATATACATATTAATACAATAACGTAATTAATAAATTAATATTGCCAAAAATTATTACTATTCTATTTAAAATACGAATATGAAACTTAATCAAAAAATATATAATTTATGAGTAAATAAAAATTTGTGACAAAATTTGTTGCAAACAAAATACCAACATAATGTACATAAAAAGTAATCGAATTTGAATTAAGTTTCTTGAGGGAATTTACATTATTCTAAAATGTTTGTATATATTTTTCTACGTCTCCTTTAGTTATTTTCTTGGAATAATTAAGTTGTAATTATTAATGTTCCCAACTTTTCACAATTTGAATCTGAAAATCTTGGTCATCATTTACTTACTACTTTCATGAATTTTGATCGTTACTCACAATGAAAATTTAAATAATTAATGTAAACCATCTATTCGTCCAGCCGAAGTATGAAAATGTAGCCTGAAATTCAAAATTTGATCAATCGCGGTTTAAATTTTTGAAAGGTTCAAAATTTTGGAATAACTCAGTAATTTAACTAACGTCGCGCAGTGTAATCTGAATTTATTTTACTACAAGGAAATTAAAAATTCAGGCTGTAAAAAAAATTAACCTCATTTTGCTTAATTCGATTTCGAATACCCAATATATAGCATTAGCTAGTTTAATTAATAATGTTAATATATTGCGTTTATTTTTAAAATGAACAAAATATTTTACATAAAATAAGTTTATCAAATTTTGTAGCATAAATGAACGTTATAATTTTATATGCGCTCATTAGTTTATGTTTTTACTGTTCTGGTTAAAATTGTGCCTTCACAAAAGGACTGTAAATTATTGAATTGTTAAATTTTAGTTAAAAAAGTTTGTCTTCAAATTTCATTATACTTTTTCTGTATGAGTTTCGGGACCAATCTCTCTATCGTCGATGAATATTTAAAAAAATGCGGGCCACATAATGAAACAATCACGACAATATTGGAAAATCTTCTGTAGATTAAACATAAAACTGAAAAGTTAATAAAATTAGAATTTTACTAAATTGGGCTCAAAAATAGCAAAAAAAAGCTCTGATATGCAAATGTTTTCGAGCTTCTCACAGGAAAAGTAATAAGAAGAAAATCATTTTGTGGCTTTTGCGTTGTAACAAATTTATTTAATTTATATTGTTTAATTAAATGTTCTGAGTGTAAAACATTTTAATTATTCAATGTATCTTAATGTGTTGAAATGTAAGGTTGTGCCTTAGTAGATGTCAAAATTATTATTATATTGTAACCAATTAAAATTATTAATATTGTAGTATAATAGATGAATGAATGCAATGTTTATAAAAAAATCTAGTTAAAGAGAAAAACGGATGGAAAAAGAGTTTCCCATTTTGTTTAAGGTGACATAAACAAACATAATTATTACCATAGAAAATGAAAGTTAGAAATAACATCAATACGGTTTTGGACTATTTCTTCTGAAGAAAATATTGCGCAATGAGACATAGCGATATATTCTAAATATTCCGTTAGTTCTTAAATTATAAGCATGTTAATCAAAATTTTAATATGTTACAGTAAAAAACAACATCAGCAATTAATAATATCGAGTTAATGACCAATTATGCCAATCGTGAAACATTTGACAGTTCATTTATATTAAAAAAAACCTAGAACAACTAATAGCAGTAGGATTTGATCTTATAGTTTTCTAGAATTCCTATTGAGTTGGAAGGAAGTAATCTGTGAAATGCATTCGTAACACCGGCTCAATGTATTTTTTAGTTTCATAAAGCTTGTAATAATGCATACAAATAGTAGTACAAAAGTTAACTATTGCGTGACCCTATGTCTTTGATTAAATGCCCATCATTTTTAAAATTACTGTTGATCCATTTGCTGTTTGGGGTAGTTTAATTTCCTTCGTTGATTTTTCTCGGCGCGAAAAGCAATGTTTTTGCTTTCTTTGGATACCAGGTTTAGTAGTTTTACGGTTAATAATGTTTTTATGATTGCTTCTATTTATTAAAGTCATTTCTTAAGATTTTTTTTTGCCAACACTAGGTTATGAACAATATGAAAGATTTAATAACGTGGCGTACTATCGTTTATAAAATTGGCAAACTAAGAAAATAATAAATAAAATTGTTATTACTTAAATCTAAATTCGTAATTTAATTCTTAATTACATACAGATTGATGTGTCGCATTACCGAACAAGGGGATTCCAAAGGTAATGTTTTCACTTGAAATTATTTGAAGTTACTTAAATAGCTTTTAAAGTAAATAGTAATTTTAGTTTTGAACAAGAAATAACAGAAAACTAAAATGTTATCAATTTATTATTTGTGCAATTAATTAATTCCAATGTAATTTTCATTTTTACCAAATAACACAATTATGTTTTTATTTCCGGCTTAATTTAAAAAGTGTCATCCATTAAATAAGATCGATTGGTTGACTCCTAATTGCTACAATTGAATGCTTTGTTAATTTATTATACTTAAACAAAATTAAATAAATTATTATCGTTATTTAAAAATTGTGTAATAATATTTGCAAGGAAACCACATCATTAAAAACATATTAAATAATATGAAAAGTAAGATGTACCAAAATCTACAAATACAAATATTTATTCGGAATATAGTAATTGTTATCGAGATTAATTATTATTAACATTGTATGTTACATAATGAGATACAAATTTCACACGTGCTGAAAAATGACAATGTTTATTGAGTCAGCATCCAAGTTTAAAAAAATAATATTTTAAAATAATTTATTGTGTTTATTATAAATTTGTTATGTAATCTATACACTTGAAAATTCGTTCAATTATTTTGCGGCTCGTTTTACAGCGGATTATAATATTTCCATACAAAAGATTAGATGTCAAAGGGCTTCAGGGTAGACTTATGCCATTTATATAATTTTTCGGAAAAATTAAATTGTGTTTGAAATTGTTTTAAAATTGTCCATTGTAATTGTACATATAATTAAAGACATGTAATGACATCTGTTTGGACAGATAGTTAAAATTTCAGCGCTTTCCCGAAAATTCCCACTCTTCATTATCATAGCCACAATTCTTTTAAATTTAAAAAAAGAAGAGAAATTGTAAAAATGGCAGGGATCTACTGCTACTAATCAACTGTAGAAAAAAATATAAGTTAGTTCATTTAGCTCGTAGGTAAAAAAGGAAACACCAGATTTTATTGTACAAAAACTAAACATTTCAAAAGAAAAAAAAATGTTCGTATAATATTATATATATCTACCTATGTAATGTATATGATAACGACTTTAAATACTAATTATTAATGAAAATATACTAAAATATAAATGAAATGATATAAGATATTGAAAATTGTGTTTTATAATTATTATCTATCTAGTTCTTTGCACTACCAAGATAGACTCGACTAAACTTAAGATTATAGCAAAAGTTATTTACACCTACAGGGTGGTCCATTCGTGGAGGAATGTAAGATTATGCCCAAATTATTCAATATAATTTTTTTTCCGGTTTATACATATCCATGAAAACTATAAATAAAATATATTTTAGGTTATACAGGATGGTGTTGGATAAAAAAGTAATACAATATTAGTGGATTAATGCAGCTTCACTTTAACTTTAACTTAATATTTTAACATTAACTTTACCTTAAGAAAAATAAACCATTTATGCAGACCTTTACTTTTAAATGCGCGCATGAGTATTAGGTTGTGTTTTCCATGATTGAACCCGTCATATGTTTTTGTTTACATTTTTTCTTGATTTAATTCAACGATGAACTCTTTGAAACGTAAAATTAATACCACTTGCAAGTGCGACTTTGTTATTATCGGTTTCGTCATATGTCATAACCAAGCAGAGAAGAAATCGAAGATGGTCCGTTCGCCCAATTAATCAAAATCATTTTTTTTTTCACATAAACTGCAATAAAGTTTTCATAGTGTCCTTAGATCTTTCAATTTTGATTTATTGGTCGAACGGACCATCTTCGATTTCTTCTCGGCTTCGTTATGACATATGACGAAACCGATAATAACAAAGTCGCACTTGCAAGTGCTATTATTTTTCGTTTCAAAGAGTTCATAGTTGAATTGAATCAAGAAAACAATGTAAACAAAAACGTATGACGGGTTCAATCATGGAAAACACAACCTAATACTCATGCGCGCATTAAAAAGTAATGGTCTGCATAAATGGTTTATTTTTCTTAAGGTAAAGTTAAAGTTAAAATATTAAGTTAAAGTTAAAGTTAAAGTTAAAGTTAAAGTGAAGCTGCATAAATCCACCATAATTGTATAATGTATATGATTCCAGTTAAAGAAACACAGGTTTTCAAAAACCAGATATGAGTACTGGTTCCCGAATTATCACGAATAAATTGATAACTGTAGTTTTTTTTGATAATTATCCTAGGAAATCTATTTGACTTGGAAAAAGGTAACAATTGTTCCTAATAGATACCTTTAAATACAATATAAATAATTTCCAAAAAGAATCAATGGCGTTCTTGATTCTCGAGATAAAAAATAAACTTGGGTTTTGTTTAATGGTTACCATAGTTGGCTATGGACATAACAAATAGCTTTTTTTTCTGATTTCAACGATATAACAATGTTTGTGGTTGTGATTGATAACTGTTATGAAAATTGAAAAATCAAATTTTTTAGGGAAAATAATTTGGAGGCTTCGAATTTTTTAATAAATAATTACAAATAAAACTTTTAAAAATAAATAAAAAATAATATTTTCAAGATTGATCCGTTTTTTTTTAAATAAAGTAAAATTGAATACTGAATATTGCAATTAAATATGTTTCTTTTTTTATATAACTTTAGTTTAACAATAATTTTAAAATTTAAATGCACCAAGGGTTAAATGGTTGAAATCACAAAAAATATGCTATTTGATAAGCCCTTGGCCAACTATGGTTTAACTATGGTTTCCATTAAAAAAAAGTTTATTTCTTGTTTCAAAACTCAAGCAAGCCTGGGAAATTTTGCAAAATCATTTAGATTGTATATAAAAATATCTATAATATCTATTATGAACAATTATTACTTTTCTTTTACGAAAAAGAGTTTTCTTGAAATAAATTATCAAAGAAATCAACGACTTTTTGTTTTTTCAGGATTATTCGGGTTTAGAAAATTGCCGCCCTATTTACAGGGCGTACTAAAGTACGAGCGAGACAATAACAATACGTGTAACCTATAGTCCTTTATGCGCACCCTATCATCCCTTTTTGGGGCGAAAATGCAAAATTAAAAAAAAAATTAAAGTGAGGTTAGGTTCCATTTCTTTACAATACTAGTACTTTAAAGAACTTTAGTTCAGTTTTAAAGTTCTTTAAAGTACTAGTACGGTAAAGTTCTTTAAAGTACTAGTACGGCAAAGTACTTCGATTTCACAGTTTGAAACTGTTCAATTAGAAGGTACTTTATATCATCATTTTCGACTGTCAACTATAACATAATGTTGTCATCATCGATAGGGTACTTTAGTCGCGCTCGCTTCGCTCGAACTCTCAAAAATACTCGCTCGTTACACCCTTCATAACAATACTAGTAACGTAATCTACTATTATTGTAGTAGTGACATAAAGCAATGAACCTAACCTCACTCTAGTAATAGTATAGTAATGAAGGGAGTCTTGCTCGTCCTTTAGTCGCACTCGCTTCGCTCGTGCTTCCAAACAACTCGCTCGTTACGCCCTTAATAACTATACTAGTAACGTAATCTACTATTATGTCGGTTAATAAAAAAAATAATTATATTGAACAGTTTGGGCAGAATCATACTTTCCACTACCAATGGACCACCCAGTATTTTACTGATTTGACTTCAGTCCCTACCTAAAAATGCTACCTTCATAAAAAAAAAACTTTTTAGACGGCTTTCCCAGCGGCCGATGGATGTATTCCACTGCACGAAGATGTAATGAGTAACATAAGAGAAGATTCTTTTTACCACAAGCAGTATATTCGAAATTATATAGGCAGTTTAAAAGGCGAAGCTTATCAAATTCTGCAGCAGTCTTCTGAAGATAACAGTGAAGGTCTGCGAAACCACTCGATCATAGCATTTACGTACGCTACGTATCCTGCCGATCATTGTAAGTACCATTACGTGAACCCTGCCGATATCAACGACTTATCCTACGTATACGAAAGTTGCAATATGAACATCCATAATGAGGAAAGAGAAGCAAGCATTGCAAATTGGAATGATGTGAACAGCAGTGGTGTGTTAAATCTTACTGTTAAAAAAAATAAACATCTTTTTTTCAGTTATGTCACGTTATTTTTATTAGGTTTATTGTATTGTCTAGTCTGCAAATACAGGCCATTTCGGTGACAATCTGGCCAAAAATACGTTAACTGGTGCTAATTAGTGCTGGGCAGTTACATAAAAAATGGTTAGTTGTTTCGTGATCCTCAAGACAACCTCTGCTTGTTAGTGGGGTCACTAACAACTCCTAGCTTATGGTGTCCAGAGACAGAATGGTGACCTGTAACCAGGCCAGTTCATACTTTGTGGTTGATGCGGGAAAGAATCAGAATTTGTAGGATGCGTCTGCGATTGGGGTGATCTTTGCCAATCGATAGTCGGCCAGTTTCCAGACTTCTTGTGTTCTGAAAATGAGTTTTTGGTAAGCAGACGATTAATGTGTTCCCTGTTGTCACCTTCATTGCCAGAAGGTCTGCTACTTCATTACCCCATACGTTTGCGTTACTCTTAATCCCCAGGATACAGTCACCTTGTTTTGGGTCGCTAGGTCATTAAGTTGGCCTAGGCCCAGAGATAGTCACTTATAGCGAAAGAAGTAGGTTTTTATTGCCGCTCAACTGGCGCTACAGAAGCAGATCTTTTGGTTTATGACTCCATGTTGCAGGAGAAGATGTACGCCAATGGAAATGGCTGCTAATTCGGCTGGTAGAGCACTATTGTAGTGTTTAAGAGTATAGCACTCTTCAATGTTAAGAGCGGGACCGCAACCAGCTTTGTTTAATGTTTTGGAGCCTTCAGTATAGACAATAATGACGGTACGCATAAAATTATTCGCGTCGTGCGTTTCAGTGTTTATAATTTCATTGTGACTTTAATCGGATTTACCGATTTGGATTATAATTACACATCGTTTCAAAGAGTTTCGGCTTCTGTTTGGTGCCGTTTTTGCAAAGTGATTTGATCCCTTTTCGGGCTCAAAATTGTAACGCTATTCGGGGTCCCAGTTAACCTGCGAATCCGCCATGTTTTCCGGAGTGGACCCCGAGGCCGACACTGTTCACAGTCCCAGGGATAAATTAGGAAATTTTGAACATTATTATAAATAGTTTTATTGTACTGTTTCTTCATTAGTTTTAAGAATTGTTATACAGGGTATTCCAAGTTGAGGGGCCTATTAAATTATTATGGAAACTTGAAACTGCAAAGTTCTGAACCTTCGCATGATCCTCTTTTAGGAAATGATCTACATTATTTTTGTATTGGCGAGCTCATACAACTTCCGGTTATACCGGAAGTGGACACCAACTTCGTTATTTCAAATTGAACACCCCAATTTTTAATTCATATTTTGATTCCTTATGGAAAATAAAGAGGATTTTGTAAAAAAAAGTTTCTATGTATCATGCAAACTTTTCCGGGTATCACTCATTTCCGGTTATTTTTGCCAAAATTGGCGTCATGTGAAAAAAAATCATAACTTCCTCATTTTTTATGATAACTTCATAATTTTAAGGATTGCTAATGGTAAACTATTCTTTCCTTAATATCTCGGAAAGTAATA
>JASKGO010000392.1:0-29067 GCA_030556065.1 Holobus sp. GC000080
TTTGAGTTTTTTTTCGTCAAGTCACAGCCAACTGCCCCGTCCACACGGTTATGTGCATTTTCCTCGGTCTATCTCTCTCATCAGTGTGTCCATTCATTATAGGTCTATGATTTGAAAAGTTGATATTTTTTAAAGTGACATGTTTTTAAAAGTAATCATTAAATTTTTATAAAAATTACATTACAATTTTCTTTAATAAATATTGTATCTGTAATTTAACATCCATTCTTAATAGTGATTTGCTTGCTTTAATTTTTAATTTAAATTAATTTTTCAGTTATAAGCAACACATAAAATAGATGTGTATCACTGGTTGCGTGCTTTGTAACTTTTAAATTTCAAAGCAGACTTATTATTTAGCAAAGTAAAATAAAGTTTTGTTTTTGTCCTTTTTTTATAACTATTTTAAATTACTTTATCTTTAATATATAAGAGTATTAATTTTATATTATTTTCAATTAATTTTTTTACAACATTAGAAGCACGTTTAATTTATTAAAAATTTATTTTTTACTAAAGTTTTTAAATATTGAAATTTGAAACCAATAAAATTACAACCAAAAACTATAATTTTTAATTTTTATTAATCAATACTAGTTAGAATTTCAAGTTACTTCAATTATTTGATATTATTTAATCATTGACATATTTATTAATATTTGTTTTTGATAATAATAGTCTTAGACAATAGAAAATATTCGGAAAAAAATCGAAGAAATGAATACAATGATTTCTAAAATCATTATTTTCAACATTTTTGCCGCTTTTATTATAGGTTTCCTATTTATTAGGTGGTGATTATAGTTGATGGGATTTTAAGAGTTATTTTGCTTTGAACGCCACTTCCGGTTTTTACAAATTTAATTAAATTGTTCATCTATAGTATATAATTTTGCAATTTGTGATTTATGACCCAATGCTAAAAACTTATTAACTAAAATACAAATTGCACCTTTCTTCATTAAAATTTGCGTCACTTACATTTAAATATAGCAAAACTTTAGTGCTAAAATTAGCAAAAAGAAATAGTTTAAAAAGTTTTCACGTTAATTGAATATCTAAGTAATTGCAAAAAAAAAACATTGCAATTTACTTTTAAAATAACAAAAGGTGTTTTATGTATTAGAATGAATAAAATATGAATTGCCATAACATTATTATAAAAAAGAGCTATAATTTTGCAATAACAAAAGCGTATAAATAGTCGTAGCAAAATTAGACGAAGCGTCGTTTTGGTAAAAATTTGCGAGTAATCAGTAGAGATAGAACTAATTCTCAGCTCAAACAAAACTAAAAACAGTGTTTATCTCGATAACAATCCACATAATAAGTACATATTTTATTATATTGTAATAAAGTAAGAATAATTTTGCTTGAAATACCATCACTAATTAGGGCCAAAGTGAATACTTAATGAGTGCGCACTAATAAGCAGTGGTTATTGCTGTTTTTCATTCAATACACTTGTTTTTATCGGCTGCAATTAAAAATGAAAACGCTTTCAGTTTCATTAATTGTTATTGTTCTTGCGAGTGCTTTAAGCGAATGTTCAAAAAGACCGAATATAGTGGTGATAATGGCTGATGATCTGGTAAAGTATTTGTTTTTGTGTTTTTAATAATTTCAGGATGTGATTTTAAAAATTTGTTGAGAAATTAAATTTAAAAATGAAAGGGTTGGAATGATGTGTCATATCATGGATCTTCGCAAATTTCAACCCCTAATGTTGATGCTTTGGGATACAATGGAATCATTATGAAGAGACACTATTCCCAGCAGTCTTGTACTCCTTCGAGGGCTGCTTTTCTAACTGGACAATATCCTATAAGAACTGGTAACAATTTTTAATGGTTTTGGTGGTGCTATTCTTTAAATTTCGTTTTAAAAACAATAAATCATTTTCTTTTCTCACGTTTTTTATGAAAAATTACACATTTTTTTAATCTAAAAAAATATAAAAATATTTGATCAATATTTTTTTTAAAAGACATTTGAATTTTTTTAATTATACAAAAAATGTACTCCAATATATATTTTTCATTTTTTATATAACAAATTTTGAGTATAATTTAATTATAAAAGGCGGTATTTGAATAATTTAAAAAATGAACTTCTAGTGAAATTTTATTTTACAAGCAATAAATCAGTTTCTTCTCCTATTTTTTAGTGGAACTTGCACATTTTTTAATTAATCGAAAAAAAAAATTGATCAATATTTCTTTATAAAAGGCGTCAATATGAATTTTTTAATTACACAAAAAATATACACCAATACTTCTTTACTTTTTATCCTTTCTTAATTAAACAAATCATATAATATTTTTTCAATTTCTTTGGATTTTTTTTTATTATAAAAAAATTAATTTTTCTTATCTATTCTTAAAAGTATAAAGAGTTTTGATTATTATTTCTTTATATAAAGGTAGGTAATTTAATATTTTAAAGAATGTTCTTCCTCTAAATTTTGATTTTAAATTCCTAATTTTCTTTTTGAAAAATTAAATATTTTTTAATTAATCTAATAAATAAATTTTATTTTGATCATTATTTCGTTATAAAAGGCGACATTTGAACAATTTGAAAGATTAACTTCATGAATTTTTTCCTTTCTTAATTATCTAAAATATTTTTTTTTTACTTTCCTTTGCATTCTTTTGAAGAATTTCTTTTTTCAAAAGTGATAAAAAATTATTAAATTTTGAGCATCACTTAGTTATAAATGATTATAATTTATCAAATTAAATAGTTAACTTCTTGTAGATTTATCAAATTACTCGTACTTTTCTCGTTTAATTAGGAAACATAAGGAAGGCAATTAGGTATTTTAATAATTTATTTTGACTCCAGTTGTGGTCTGAGATAAATATTTACTGTGTTTTACATTCTTATTTTTATCATAAAAATTAAGCCATTGTCTGGTTTATTTATAATCTCTAGACAAGTTAAAATATTTATACTATTTATTCAGAAGTAAATTGCAAAACAAAATATTTATAAAGACCAAAGGGATACAATTTCTTGTATTGTATAAGTTTCTTTTAATTTTTCAATTAATAAAAGTCTTTAAAAGCTATATAAAATAAGAACAAATTAAGTTTTCCTATAAGAACTATTCGTAAAAGTAAAAATAAACTTCGTGATTTTTTTTTTACTTTTTTTAATAATATTGATAAATATATTTTTTTTAAATTAGCAAACCTATTTTTTCTAGGAATAAAGGAGCTAAAAACAAAAAATAATAAATAGTTTTTCTTTAGGAAACAAAAATTTCCAAAAGGATTTTTCTATACTACGTGACACCAAATAATATTTTCAGATTTTATTATTAATTTTTGCAATATAAATAGTTAAAAAATAAAACATTTAAAACAAATAATATTATTTATTTTGAAAAATACTTTTAAAACATTAGGTTTCCAAGGATTTCCATCAAGAGCAGGAGAAAACCGAACAGTTGATCATTCATTTAAAACTCTACCGGAAGAACTGAGAAAACTAGGATACAAAACCCACATGGTTGGAAAATGGCACCTGGGCTACGGTTACCTAAATGCCACCCCTTTATACTATGGTTACCAAAGTCATTACGGTTATTACAGTGGTTACATCAGTTACTACGACCATTCTATTCAAGAATTTGTAATTTCTTTTTATTATTACTATTATTATTTTCAAAATAAGCAAACATTCAAATATTTTCTTGATATTATGAATCCTAAAAAATAATAAAAACTAATAATTTACAGGACAACTACCGCGGAATAGATTTCTATGATAATTTACAACCAATAGACGTAAAAGGACATGCCACTGACTTATTCACACAAAGATCATTGAAAGTAATCAAAGATCACGCGAAAAACGAAGATGGCAGCCCTTTATTTCTCGTAATTAATCATCTGGCAGGTCATACAGGGAAAACTGTGAGTCCCGACCACACAGTTTTGGAAGTGGAAAATATTACAAAAACTAATGAAAAGTATTCGCATATTAGTGATCCCACAAGAAGAATGCTTGCTGGTTAATATTGTTTTTGGTTTTATCATTTTTTATTGTATTTTTTTGTTTTTACTGTAAATTTTAATACAATTTTTATTTTTAGAAATTGTGGAACACTTTGATTGGAGTATAGGACAAGTGGTGACCACTTTAAAGGAGTCCAAAATGCTCGAAGATACAATAGTTCTCATTATGAGCGACAATGGGGCACCAAGTTATGGTCTTCATAGTAATGCTGGATCTAATTGGCCACTTAGAGGAGTATTTATGAAATGAACGGAATTTTGGCAGTAGTTATTTGATTCTGTTTTTTTTTTCTTTTAACAGCAAAAGATGTCTTTATTCGAAGGAGGAGTTAGAACTTTTTGTAATTTGTATTATTCCAAGTTGAAGAGTAAAGGACGTGTTTATGACGGCTTGTTTCATATTTCTGATTGGGTTCCAACACTTTACAGTGCTGCAGGTAATTACTTTTTCATTTTTATTTTGCAAAGATGGGTTTTTAATTGATATTTAAAATTCTTGATTAAAATGTTTGTTTTAATTTGTTTTTCTGGGGGTTTTTACAAATATTTCAACGGATTTTTGTTTGTTAAGAAGTTACTAAAATGAGCCTTTTTTAATTTACTGAAAATGAATGAAAAATTTTTATTTTTTTTAGTATCTACATTTTATTAAAAATGCAGTCGGAAGAATGGAATAAATTATTTTTATGAGAAAGTTATTGAAATTCTCATTTTAAATAATTCATGTTTTCATTGTTAGAATTGATCGATAAGTTTCACCACGTTAAGATTTAAAAAAAAAAATAACATATTGATAAAATAAAACAAAGTTTAATACAAAACTTTTAAGAAAAGTTTAGCAACTTATCAAAAAGTATTTCAATCTTTAAAAATGTTGAAAAGGGAGGATATTTACTGTAAGTGCAGTCAAAAGAATGAAATTAAATTACTTTTATAAGAAAGTTATTGAAATTATCCTGTAAAAAAATAAAAGTTTTCATTGTTAGAGTTGATTGGTTGGTAACACTGGTTAACAAAATTTTAACTTTTTTTTGTTACATGAAAACTTTTACCAACTTTGAATATTCAGAGGTCAACAAGCAATAATATATCAAGGAAAAATCCAATTTTAAAAATGTTGAACAGGAACGATAAACAATTTTAATGAAACAAAATACAAAAGAAAATAAGTTATTACAGGGTTAATAAAAGATAAGGATGATAGAGATAAATTATTTATAAAAAAATTGAAATTTGTTAATTTTAATTCATTTATTAGAAGAACAATCAAATTGGTGCGCAGGGTGAGCCCAAAAAGCAGTTTTTTTATAGTAAAAAAGTATTTAATTCAAAAACTTTCTGCAACATTTTTTTGCAAGAAAATTGTTACAAAGAAAAATCAATTATGCAATAGTGAAAATGTAATGTTCAAGTAAATTAGATAACATTTTCAATTAAGGAAGAAAGTGAAAAATAAAATTCCAAGGATTCATTTCTGATTAATCGTTTTTCTTTTTATTACGAAACATTTTATGGAAATTAAATTAATCAGTCTCTCTGGTGGAACTAATTAATTAAATTCTTCTGTTCAAACATATTACAAGTTCTCAAAACTAAATGTTTTTCTTTCTTAAACTACAAAAACAATTTCTTTGAAAGAAACAAAATTAAATATTTATTTTTAGGTGGAAACATCAATGTGTTCGGTCCCATTGATGGTATTGATCAATGGAACAACCTTTTAAATAATCGAAATAATCCTCAAAGGACTGATGTGCTCTTAAATATAGACGAAAGGATCCAAAACGCAGCATATATTGACTCAAACGGAAGATACAAACTAATAATAAGTAACTCTTCTCTACTTCCAAGCAACGAATTTCAACTAATTTTTTTTTTTTTTTTTTTTTAATTAAAACCAAAAAAAGACAGTACGTTTTTCGACGACTACAGTGGCGACCCAGGTGTAAGAGATCCTTCAGCTTACGACACGCACAAGGCAATTTTCAGCGATGTAAATGAAGCCATCAACGAAAACTTTTACGATTTCCTTACTTACACAATGCAAATGTTGAAATTTCGCGCGCTCCGTAAGTCGGTTTCCATGGAAAACTGCCGCGCGGACACTTATTCAAATTGTTCGTCTTTCTGTTTGTTCGACCTATCGATCGATCCGTGCGAAACGACCGATATCGCTCAGGACAATCCCGCAAAGGTTGCTGAAATGATGAAAAAGATTCGGGAGTATGAGGGAGTAATGGTGCCGCAACAATTGCGCGACGTCGATCCGAACGCCGATCCTGCAAATTGTCGCGGCTTTTGGTACAGTTGGCTGGAAGGACCTACAGGGTGTTGGTTTAATCGCTAAGTTTAATAAACTTACTAAATTGATGTCACAATTATATGCATACTGATAAATGTTATAACAATGAATTTCCTAAAACTAACGACCCTTGCGATCTTTTCTTTATCTTTTTTGTTTGTTTGTTAACGGGGTGTTTGTTTCTGAAGGACTCCATTTTGCAAATGCCAAAGTTACTTTCAAGTATTGCAAAATTATATTTCGTCGTTTTTAACAATAGATTTACGTTCATTTGTGTAATAAGTTAGCAAGTTTTCTTTGTGGAAATTCCAAATAATACGGTTTTCGTACATTAATTTTTAAAACAAAAACAAATTTTTCCCTTGAGAATTCAACACCCCTATGTACATATTTATAAAATTCCTATAGAAAACTCAAAAAGAAAATAAAAAAAATATATAATATTTAAATAAATCATTAAAAAAAGCTCCATTCTCGAGCGTAAAACGCGCGAATGTAAAGTAATAACGTGTTTTTTGGAAAAACTCAAAATGTGCCGCATATCTAACAAAGAGAAAACCTTACCTAACACCGTTTATACAGAGAGAGAGAGAGATAGGGAGAAATTTGAAAAGCAAATTTACAATTATTAAAAAATTATTCGTTTACCTATTATAAATATTATCATAAATTACTTATGAGTGCCCTTTATTAATTGTAGGCACTGATTTTCATCTTCTTCACCTGCTGCTTCTGGTTCATGGAGCCCTCCATGTCCGAGGTGTCTGATTCAGATTCATTGGTGTAGTTGCTCTCCTTTATATCATTAGAGTCAATACCAAAATTGCCCGTGGCCTTTGCCCTTTCAAGCTTACGTATTTGCGTCTCCAGCAGCATATTCTGTCTCCTCAAGTCCTCTATGTCTTGCTGATGGTGATTATTTTTCCTCCGCATCGACTGAATGTATTCAGCAGCCTTCTTAAGGATTTGTGCTCTACTGGCCTGCAAAGCACATTACACAATTATCAATCAACTAATTGACTGAATCACCAAACATACTTTTTCTCCATTGAGTGCAGGTACAGAATCTCGCAGGCTTGTGAAGCTGTCTTTTATGTGGTCGCGTCTCTTGCGTTCCAAGGCATTGTGATGAGCCCTCTTCTCCGCCTGAAAGCACACCAAAAAACAAATCAGCACAAGTCTCTGTACAGCAGGCAAGCCCATAACTCATACCTGTGAATAGTACTGGTTAGAGGAAGCCTGTCTTGATAACTGTCTAGAGTCCGAGTCTTCGCCTTCCTGAGCGCGACCAAAACAAAACACAATCACCTTTTAACCTCATTTGCAATACACTCGCTCAACATATGCACGGCATTCGTAACAAATGAATGCACAATCTCACTTTACATTGCAATCTCCATGCACTCATCATCTCTGCAATCTACTAATTGTTTACTTACATCACTGTCCACATCGATGTCCCGGTCCTCATCGCTCATCGTACACTGAGAACGCCCCGTTTCTTTTGCTACGCACGGCAGCGAAAACGCGAACCACGGCACACGGCGAGCCCCTGATCGGTGGTGCAACGGGGCCCTAAAAACAAAGCCACCAGTGCAGCAGCTCTCGACCAGCCACCAACGAACGAACGCTTTGCTTTGCTTGCTTTCGTCGCTTCTCTGTGTGAGTGTATCTGTGTGTATTGCGTGCGTGCAGCGAGTCCTTTGTTAGAGAGAGCGCGAGCGATGTGACTTCTCGAAAATCGACACTGTGCCCGGATTCGATCCTTTGTTTGCTTTTGCACGCCAACCTATCGCACCGTTCTTCGAACTCCGCTCGCACTTCACCGTTACTAGGGTGCACCTTAATCGCAGTGGCTGCTGACCAAAACGCAATTAATTCGATGCTCGCTGCAGGTGTATTATTGGTAACAAAAAAAAAACTGAGCACTCACACGCCACACTTGTTGGGTACACGTGTTTGGCACGACGACACGTGATTCATGGCGCGTGCGCAGAAGAGAGGCGCAGAGGCGGCAATTTCAAAATCTCTTTCGGGCTTGGTGCTTATCAACTAACCGAAGCGATTAAAGTTTTTTAAGTGATTACTAAATTAAAAAGGTAGTTGGCATTGAATTAAAAGTAAGCGTTACTATAGGGATCAATAAATATATATTGTTTATTCTTCTTCTTCTGCAGCTTAATAATTAATTATAAAAATTAAATAAAAATGTTGATACCTTTTAAAAATAAGCTTAATTAAGTCTAGGTTTCTTTTCTGGAGGCGGCTTAATCTTTTCCTGCTTTATTTCACGTTCAGGAATGATTTTGTTTGCAACCGCCAGCTCCTTGTTTTCTGTCGAATTGGAAGTTCCGTTTTCCTGTTCGATTTTAACAGTAACAGCCGGTGCTTTAGCCTGAGTTTGCGTTGGTGTAGGCAAGGGAAACTTTTTGCTAAGTTCCATCAGCAACATGTCGACCCTTTGTCGTTGAAACAAACTGCTCGGTTCTTCTTTTGGTTTCTCCTCTTTAGGCTTCGGTTTGTCCACGTTCACCCTGGTGGCTTTAAAGTCCCAGTAGTATCCTTTACTGGGATGGTACCTTGAGAAACTGAGAGCCTCTTCAAAGGATGACTGAACATGATTAGTAAAGGAAAGCTGAAACTAACTAATTTAGCTAACATCCACAAAACCAAATTATAGAATTTACCAAACGCGAATTAAGAACACTTGCTAAGTCTGGTGCTTGGTAAATTATACCAGCAATTATGTAGTAATCAGTCAAAGGTGTAACTTGTGTAGGACTGTGCCTGTGTTGTTTTCTAATAACATAGAGGATGGGCTCTTGTACATGCAGTAAAATGTATTCTAGTCCTGTCATGTTTTGCAGCTGATCGGGATTAAGACGTTGCATTTTTACTATTTCATTGTTGCAGGTTCTATCAAAGAATGGATTGGAACGTTCTGAGAAATAGTCCATGACATTGGCAGTGTTGAGGCTTGGAATCCAAGTGGAATCATGCCAGGATAAACTCAATGGATTATCAGGAATGCCTGGGACTAAGCCCATTCGTCCGGACATCATTTTTATTAGCTGAAAAACGCATGAAATTGTTATTTTTAAGTGAAATAGTGGGTGGTGCATAAAAAATAGGTTAACAGATTTATTTCTGGATTTTTTTGGCAATAAAAATTATTTGCAAGAACAATAAATTTATTTCATTTACTTAAAAATTGGTAAGGCATTTAATAATTACCTGTTTGGGATTTTCTATCAACGATAAACACAAAATTTTTTCAGAAGAAAAGAAGGGCGAGCGTTTTGTTTACGGTCGCGAGTTTTTGAGGTTAGATTTGAGATTGGAAAATGGAAAGTGCTCTTCTTTTAACGGGTGTTTTAATTGTTTAATTGTCTTTTTTACTGCATGAGGTAAACAGTTTTAACTTTTAAATGTATCTGGTAAAAATCTGCTAAAACTTGCCAAAGAATAAGTACAATTAACATTATTTACAAATGTTGCTCTTGCCATTAGTTTGCCCGTGATTCTTTTGTTTTTAATTAAGCAAATTTTTAATTATTTTTTTAATGAATTTAACAAATTTGTGCCTTGATTTGTGCTGATTTCCGGAATGAATTAACAATACAGCAAATAACTGTTGAAATGTGCCCTGAAATACTCTTCCTTGGAATGAAGTGCTCCCTAGAAAGTGATGTCCATAAAAATAAAGGTAATCTGTTCCTTTTTGAATTTTTTTTAAATATTTTTTGTTCTAATTAATGAATTTCTATAAACAAGTGATAAACAATATGTACTTATATTAATTCACTTTATTATATTCAAAATATTTTATTGTTTTTAACATCTGAAAAGTTGCAAAAAAAAAACTGAAAAATATAAAAAAACAAAATGCATTGTATATATTTGTTTATTTTTAAATTTGCTTTTTAACTAATAAAATTTAATGCTTAACATTTAAACAATAAAACTAATAATTCAAATTCTAACAAATGCAATATCCGCCATTCAAAACTATCTTCATATCAATTCAGAGAAAATTCGCTTCTGTTAAACTAAACAGAAAGTTCGAACATTTTCGTCAAACAATTTTGTCTACAAATAGTTTGTTTTCCAATTTGCAATAATAATAATAAAAAAAAAAAAACTCAATGTAAGATAAATTCAAAATGCGCAAATTTACAATCGAAATAAAATGAAACAAGTCCATAAAAGTAATGTTAAAAAGAATCGTTCCATGTGTATGAAAAAATACAAAATACTGTTTTTCCAGATATGGAAGTTCTGCCGTTGCACAAGTACCCGGAATACATGCAGCAATGTTGCGACCTGATAAACAGCGAGTGGAAACGCAGCGAGACCGCTCGCATGCGAAGTTTCGAGAGCTCCTGCGACTTCCTGCCGACCAACTTGATACTCGTGCAAGGCAATAAATCCGTGATCGGCCACTGCAAACTCTCTGCGATCCCTTCAATGCGCGACTCTTGTTTCCTGGAGTCGGTCGTCATCGAAAAAAGTTTGCGCGGACAAGGCTTGGGAAGGTATTTGATGCAAGAGGTGGAGAAGCACTGCAAAGCACTCGGTTTACAAACAGTGTACTTGTCCACTAAAGACAAAAGAGACTTTTATGTAAAATTGGGATACACGGAAACCAAGCCGGTTTCGATCTACGGACAATTTCGTCCTTCAGTAGCTACAACGATTACCCCGCCGTTTGGAAAAATCAATTTCAAAACGAACGCTCCGCCACCTCCACCACTACCGCCCGATTCGTACACCCGACTTAATAATTGTAATTCTAAAGTATTTATGAGTAAAAATGTGTGATTACAAGCTGTGTGTGTGGACCCGTTTATGCGGGCGGTTTGCTGCAAATGCCGCAGGTGCGTCCCTGGAACTCCGGCTTGAACAGGCAATCGATTAGGAATTTTCCCAAGTCGTGCTTGGTGACCGCCCGACCGGGCGATTTGTCGAATTCCGTTATGTAGTCCCTCCTGGTGGGCTCGTTGGCGATATGCGGCGGACAGACTGCGATGTACTTCAGTCCAGATTGTTTCAACACGTGATACTGCCTTTGGTGGTCGGCGTTCAAGTCGATAAACATTGGCGGAACTTTTCCGGACTCCCAAAATAAGAAAGCAGACAGACAGACTGAAACAATTTCCACTCTGTGTTCCTGCATGGCTTTTATGATGTTCTTCATGCCATCACTCAAGACTGTGGTTGGTTTCAGGTCGTTGTTTGTGCCCAAAGACACACAGACTGCTGAAACATCTTTTATGGCATTGCTGACATCATTGTAGTTTAATACATCTCCTTGTACTACTTCTACACTGTCCCTTAGGTTGTCAGGCAACTTGTTGGGATCTCTTACAAAGGCTCGTACGTTAAGTCCTGAAGCAAAGCTGTTTTTTAAGACTGTTTGTTGAAAATTGTTTCTTTGTTTACCTTTTTCAACTGCTGCTTGGACAGCACAAATGCCTGTCATGCCAGTAGAACCAAATACTACCACTTTGTCCATTGCCATTGTGGGATACACGCAAACTGCTGACTTGCTACTTCTATAACAATTATATAGAGTTCATTATCAATTCACGACACGATAAATTAAAACAATAATGAACGTGATCAGATTCACGTAATGGAGAGGTTATGTTTATTTATAAACGTCAAGTACTTTTTATAATTAAAAATTTGAGATAATACTGTAACTGATTCAGATAAAAATGATCAAATTTATGATTAAAATCAAGTTGCAATATTTCTCAGCTAATGTTACAGTTGTATTCGTCGGCAATAAATGAAGAAGCAAAATATGGATAAAGTAGATATTTACATTTGACTTTAAATAATTGTGCTAGGTGCCGCTAATATGCATAACAAAACTTTTTCAACAGTTTTCCCCCCATTTAAATAATTAATTGATAATAAACCGTTGATTTTAATTTAATTCTTAAAAAATAAGTACAGAATGATTTAAATAGTATATTTAAAGATAGTTAAAGCAGATCAAAATGGAGTAAATAGTTTTTTGGTGACCATTTGATGACCACTTGGTGACCAA
This sequence comes from Holobus sp. GC000080, assembly GCA_030556065.1. Taxonomy (NCBI): domain Eukaryota; kingdom Metazoa; phylum Arthropoda; class Insecta; order Coleoptera; family Staphylinidae; genus Holobus; species Holobus sp. GC000080. The sequence goes on from JASKGO010000392.1 coordinate 12,386, forward strand.
GTTGTGGGTTACCATGGCAAAACAAAATAGCATTGGAAAATTAATGGGAAAACACATCCGTCAAAAGTGAGAACTTGTGTGCTATGGGCAAAGCTGTTTTGATGCTCGCGGCCAGATTTTCATTTAATCAAGTGGTTTAATTAACGCGAAAAATGAATCGAAGTGAGAACATTGCTTATTTGAAATTTCACAAGATAGGCCCGGACTCCTTGATCCTGTCGCACCAACTGAAAGTGGACTGCACGGCCAATAAAGTGGTCAGCAAAACGCCCCTCGTGGTCGATTACAATAGCTTGCTTTATAAAATCGGCGATCAAACCTGCAGCAGAGATTCCAAACCTCGATTCATCTCCTTTAATAGCGCTGATAATTTCAACGACTCCTCGATTAGAGTGATCAAATTGGGCGGCGTCGAAGATTTGAATCCTTTGAATTTTTCCGCAGACGTTACTGCCTCTAATGCAAACGACACGAATGAAGCGCACAATGGTCGGAATATTGTTTCGAATGCGTTGATTCCGAAAAGGGAATCCAAGGTGCCCAACATTCCAATGATGATACGATGTCAGAATTGCGATACGAATTTCCCGACCAAGTATCAATTCCAGCGCCATCAATGCGAATTCAACGCCGAGAAAGTGGTCCTCAAGCCCAATATCGACGCCAAGGAAGTGGACAAAGGGGTGCGTATGAAGTTTGATTGTCCTTCATGCGGCAAACAGTTTGTTAGTAAGAATAATCTAGAGCGTCATCTCACCAGTCACGATGAGGATAATGTTAATATTTGCGAATATTGCAATAAGCAGTTTGTGAGCGAAAACAGACTGCGCATTCACAAGGAGAATCATTGCAAGAAAGCTGGCGATATTAGCAAATTTTACAGGAGCGACGTAACGGTCTGGAAATGCCTCAAGTGTTTCCAAGTATTTTCCTCTGATGTATTTGCCAGTGCACATGCAGATAATTGCCAGGAAAATTTAGAGAGCGTTGAAAAATTGGAGCAGAAACCTCTGGACTCAGAACACGAATCCGGTAACGGGAACAAGTATGTGGAGAAAGTAATGACTGAACTTCTGCTTCAATGCGAATTTTGCAATAAGACTTATGCGGATAAAAGCTCATTGTTGATGCACCAAGATACTCATACAACTGAAGTAAACTTCAGTTGCGTCATTTGCAATGAGACGTTCGAGTCATACACTTTTGCAGCGAAACATTGGCTTACTAAATGCTCAAACGAAGCCAGTCTTTTCTATTTACCAAAATTGACCTATTGCCAATTTTGCGACAAGACATTCAAATCGCACGAGGTCCTCTATTCGCACAAAATTAAAAAGAAGCATTACAGTCCGAAAAAGTATTACTCTAGTGGATCCACTTCTGATGTGTCCACCACCAAAACCAGTAATGATGAATTTACTGAGGAACCGAAGAAGGAGGAAAACAAAGAGACCATCATCAAGTTGATCGAAGATGTCTTGTGTTCCATTAAATTAAACCTTAACAATGACACTAAACTCAAAGAACCTGAAGATGCGGACAAGGAGAATGAAGTGGTGACCGTTAAAAGTGAAGTTAGCGATGACTTGGTTATTTCAGAAGATCCACTGTTGGATGATTCTTCTGCAGGAAACAGGAAGAAGCGAGGACGTAAGCGAAAATTAATTGGCGAAAGTGGCAAAAACAAAAGAATTGCGGGAAATGTGGAACCTGGCTACAAGTATCAATGCGAAAGGTGCGTTAAAGTATTCGATTGTGTTTTTGATTTGGAAACGCACAGAAACAAGGAGCATCCTGCCAATTACAAATGCGAAGAATGCGATCAAGTGGTGCATAGTTCCAAGGCCCTTTTGATACATACCAGGGCGCATCAAAGTTTGAAGCCGCATGTTTGCGAAATTTGCAAGAGATGTTATTCGCAAACTTCTCATTTGTGGCAACATATGAGGTTCCATCAAGGTAAATCTTTTTTTTCCATTTTAATTTTTGTTCTATTTGATAATTCTGAAAGTTATTTCGTTTACAACTTTCTTTTTTATGGAAATGAATGACAAATTTTTAAGTGATATATTGCCCTAGAAAAATTTAATCTTATTTTACTAGTTGTTGGCCGGTTTGGATCAATTTTAATTAAGGCTGTAGTATTTATTGCTTTGTCATCAGCTTTAATGAGTCTTCTATCACCAATATCAAAAATCAAAATCTGGTTTTTACAGCTTTTTTAACAATTCAATAGCGATTAACTGAAATATTGAGAGAGTACCGTTTTTCAATTTTCATATGAATATTTAAAAGCGTACCAACCTAAAACTACCAAGCACGTAGAATCAATCAAACCAAAAACCTACTTAAATGAACAATCAATTATAGTTGGCTGTGCAAAAACACTTTCATTTTCATACTTGAAAAACCACGAAACAACTTTACAAAGAACCCAAGTTAAATCTATAATTTTGTTTTTGAATTCTTATAGGAATAAAACCATTTGCTTGTCCACACGAAGGATGCGAAGCGCGCTACACCATTCGTCCAGATCTGAAAGACCACATCCGGAAGGTGCACACCAGAGAACGTCCCTTCAAATGCTCCGTATGCGACAAGTGTTTCCTCACCGGATCAGTATACTACCAGCACAGATTGATCCACACCAATGATCGTCGATATGCTTGCGATGTAAATCCACTGATTACTATTTTGGAAATCATTATTATTTTTGATTGTTTCTCTTTTATAGATCTGTAATAAGAGATTCTTCAGAGCGGACGCGTTAAATAATCACCGTAGGATACACACGGATGAGCGGCCGTACCCGTGCAACGTGTGCGGACGCCACTTTCGTCAGAAGGGTGACAGGAACAAACATGTGCGTACTCAGCATCCGGATGCGCACGTTTAATTATAATGCTCCAGGAATATCCTATTTCTTATTCGTTACCTATACTTACTTTGTTACATTTCGTTTGTTTGTTAGTTTTTAATTTAAGCTCAAATTTGAATCATTGTCGACATTTTCATAATATTTAAAAAATTATATGACCATTATCTGTTCACCAGATGTGGATATTGTTGGTTTCAATATCTGGGTGATGAAAGTATCGGAAATAAGGGTAACTTCGTCTGGAGCAGCTTCAATCGACTTCCTTTCGTCATCCTCATTTTCTTCCATGTTAAGTGGTTTAGGTTTGTCTTCCTGGAATTTTCAAAATGCAGTTATTTAATAGTTACCAAACATTTATGTATTAAAGTGAAACGAAAAAAAAACTTACTTTTGCTTTGTACATGTAAACTTTATTAATTTTAAAGTCGGGGCCAATTACAAGGCGCAAAATTAGAGTGGTCAAGTATGCTGTCCAACTTACGATCATTATGATTACATTGAATCGTATCCGATGGATATGCTCAGTTACATCAAACGTGGTTTCCCAAAATGGAAAAGTAAAATTGTTGACTTCAGAGGAACAACTGAAAATTACGTAAATAAAAATGAAATTATAGAAACAAAAAAGTGTACCTTGGCTTTTTCATTGGAAACTGTACGCAGAATGCTTCCAATCCATATTTGATTTTCGAATAAGCAGGAATAATAAACAAAGTCATTATAAAAGCTATAATGAAAGCTGGAAAGGTAATTTTCCAAGCGTATGTGAAACTAAAATGCATTTTTAGCTAAATTTGAATAATTATTATTTGTTTCGGACAAACTTAAGACTTCGATACGAATTGCCTCCTTTGGGCAAGATTAAGAACAACCCCACAAAAATCATGGATGTAATGAGGGAAAAGAAAAGAGTTCCTCGTACCATGCCGCATTCTAAATTGGTAGACCATATGGTATACGGATTGAAGATGGTTAATTTTTTAATGGTGTCTCCTCTGTAGGGGAACGAGGCATTGGCAAAGTTGAGTTGGGCGTACAGGATGCAGCGGTTCGCGAAGGATTGAAGAATGATATCGAATTCCACAACGGTCAAGAGGGATGATGCAACTACAATGGTCAAAGTAATAACATGTCCAACTGCAACAAAAGGTTTGTTTTTTAAATTATTTTTAATGGATTCAGTTTTAATAATAATAAAATTAATTATAACTTTTCAATGTTAAAAGTTGTTTTTTTTTTAATGGTTGTAATTTTTATATTTGGCTGCTTTTTTATAATCAGTTTGAACAAAATCTCTTCCATTTTTAAGTAATTTGGATTAAAAAAAATGTTGTTTTGATGAAATTTAAATATTTATATAAAAAATAGAAAAAATTTTCCTTTGGCTCAAATTGTGGTACACATTTCTTTAAATTCTTTCGTTATCGAAGATAAATAAAAGTTTTAATCATTCTTCTTGAAAAACAATGCATTATCTAATTTTAACAAGAATGATAATAATTTAACTAGAAGTCTGGACTCAAACAAACTTTCACTGTATATATCGTTAAATAAATAAAAACAAAAATGTTTACCAAAATTTAGGATATAGGGAGTATTTATTAATGAATTAAAAGTTATTTTATTTTGAGTTGGTTTCAATATTTATAAAAAAAAATATTGGTTGATGATCTTGAAAATGTATGACTAAAAATAAGAACTTATGTTATGATTTATTAATAGTCCATTGCATACGTTTTACAATGCTTCAATGCAAAAATTAATATTTAGTTATTACTTTTATTTTGCTTAATTAGGTAACAGATGAAAACAATAAAAAATTAAACTTAACTTTCATAAATTTCACTTTATCCTTATTGAATTCTAATCAGTCCAAGACTCTTGTAATGGTAACAATTAGTAATGAAGTATTTTTAGCTCATTACTAATTTGTTTTATTTTTTTTATTGATAATTTTTTTAATTTTTATTTTAAACGTTGTTATTTTTTTAGAGGAATTTTATTTAAAAAAAATGTTAATTTTAAAATTCAAATTATCCAAAAAATGGTATTTTTAATCATTTTCGTAAAAACATTGTCTTCTTGAAAAAAAGCAAAAAGTAAATTTTCATTCAGTTTATTTATAATTTTAAAACGACATTTTATTTTTAATTAAAACCTGAATTTTAGAAAATTACATTTATTTATTGCTTTCTCGACTTTTCAAATAGTTTAATCCAAAAATGCAAGAAAATTAACATATTTTTTCAATAACTAAGTGATTTAAATCATTTTTAGTGGATTTTTTTTTTGGTTTTCGGTTTTAAACAATTGTCTTAAATGGCATTTATTTATAATTTTAACAAAAAATATTTCTTTTGTTGGAAAAACTTTTATTTTTTTATTAGAAATTTTAAAACTAAATTACATTATTGAAATTCAAATTAAAAACTATGAAAAAGTTCTTTTAGCTTTAAAATTTTTAGCATTAAATGAAACTGATTTACATCACACGAAGTAATAAGGAAAATTGACTTATTCTTCCTTCAACTGACCTAAAAATAACTACTCCAAACACATTCGTTTCAAATATACAAACCGAAAAAAAAAAATGGGAACACTAACAATATTGATTTCCACTGTAATACCTACATTTAATTAATTACGAATTGCGTAATGGACAAACAATAATCTGCGGTTGCAGCCAAGGACAACTTTTATTGATGGACTTGATCAAGTTGACGAAGGAAAATGATGTCAATGTATGTATATGACACTTACTTTTCCAAAATATGGACACTTCACTGGAATCCCTTTCCACCATCCACACATTCCACTTTGCCAGATACATTTTCGCAGTTAAATGCACAGTTATAAATTAACTTCTTGTTTGAATATAATTAGCCTTTGTTTAAGCATTTTTCGCTGGATCCTTTCGACCTTTCTGCTTCAACTTTGGCGCGTTAAATTAAAACATTTTATGCGAAGCAAATGTTTTCTGTCGGACGTTTCCTGTGCAACTGGGCGGCACGAATAAGCAGTTTTCAAATGGAAAACAGAAAATGTTTTGTTGTTAGCAACCAATATTGCTTAATTTAATTTCAATGCGATGCGTGGAATTAAATTTAGATGAGTGATCTAATTGCCCCTCCGGCATTCTGTTTGGTATTGTTTATTTTCTTCTTCACGATGTTATTTTACTAATTTTTTTTATTTGCACAGTGTGATTAACAAATTTAAATTTTGCAACAAAATTAAAGACTAAATAGCTTTAAAATAAAATCTCCAGTTTTCAATAATTATTTTTTCTTAGTATTTAGTTTGGAAATTCAATTTTAAAGCTTCTTTTTTCGGAAAATATAAGATAAATCTATTATTATAATTATTGAAAATTGATTTTTCCACGGAAAACTGACTTCAAAGCTTTCCAAAAATTTACTAATTATTTTTTTCTAAAGCAAAGCAAATGTTATTCATTTATTAATAAAAAAAGAAAGGAAAAATTTAAAGTTCTGGCATATGGACCTACTTTAGGAACTTACTTTGAAAGTGTTTTTCTTTTTTTTAAAAAAAAAAAAAACAAAACGCTATGGATTTATTAATAAAACTGAATCCCTTAAAAGAATGAAGACATTTCCTAAGAATTCTTTATTTCTTATACAAAACAGTAATTATGCATTTAATAATAAAAAAAGCAAAGAAAATAGAAAAGTAAAGCTCAGGCATATAGGCATAGTTTAGAAACTTTATTTAAAAGTTTCTTGTTTAAAAAAAAATCAATGCTGAGGATTTATTAAAAAAAAACTGAATCCTTTATTAGGAAGAAAATTTTTCTAAGAATTCCGTTTTCGAAAAACAAAACAATTGTTATACATTTATTAAGAAAACAAAAACCCAAGGAAGGAAACATTTTAAGTTCAGGCATATGGGCATAGCTTCGGAAATGTTATTTGAATGTTTCTTTTTTTTCCTTTCTTTAAGAAACAAAAAACGCTATAGATTTATTAATAAAACTGAATCCCTTAAAAGAAAGAAGAAATTTCTCTTTTTTCCAAAACGAAACAATCATTATTAATTTATTTATTAAAGAAAAAACAAAGAAAGTAAAAATTTAAAGCTCTAATGTATGGGTATAATTTGGAAGATTTATTTGAAAGTTTTTTCTTCTTCTTTTAAGAAAAAAACAAATCTCTATGGATTTATTAACAAAACTGAATCACTTAAAAGAAAGAAAAAAATTATAAATTTTTTTTTTCAGAGACAAAACAATTGTAATTTATTTATTAATGAAAAAAAAAACAAAGATAGGAAAAATGTAAAGGTCTGGCATATGGGCGTTAGAGAACATTATTTGAAAGTTTCTTTTTTTTCATTCATTCTTTAAGAAACAATAAACGCCAGGGATTTATAATACTAAATCCTTTAATGGAAAGAAAAAAATGACTTCTGAATTTTCGAGAAAAAAGACAAAATACTTAGAAAAACAAAGAAAAATTAAATCAAGCCCATATGGCCCATAAGCGTTAAAGTGCGTACGTGCAATCCTGGGCGTTCAAGGAAGGACTCCACTAGGGGTAGTCGCATGCGCTCCGCATCGATAAGGCGCAACAACCGCCGCCGCCAGCAGGCCAGTTCAACTCTGTGCACCAGTCTCTCCCGAACACCTCTTTCTCGCGTCGCGCGACCTCCGAACGACCTTCATACTCAACAGAAAGGACTCTATTTGTTTTCCTCATTCCTTAGTGCTCTTTCGGTACCCATAGTAATAGTGAATAGTGCGGCGCGCGTATAGAAAAATTAGTGCCGTTTTTTATTTCTGCGTTTGGTGTTTCCACAAACAATCCATAGAATAAACTAATAACAAACAAAACAAAAGTGACCAATAAAAAAAAAACTGTTTTTGAGGCGATACAAACAGTAAAAGAAGTGCTGATTGCTATGCGTGCTTTCGCTTAATTCCCATAAAGAACTGCATTCCGTGACGTCATTGAGGATGCATTAGGATGTTGGCCGCATCGGAACATCACGCGTACATTGCTGGTGAGTAATGGCCCTTTCAGTTTCCCATCGACTGATGCCGATGCCGAAATTGTAATTGCGATAACTCGGTAATGCGGTTTTTGTTTATTTTTCCATGTTTTTTATTTAAAAGTCACGTGTACTGGTTTCCTGATATGCATATTATTGTATATGCAAATGCATATGCTGTACGTATAGTTATGTAGGAGTGCATTGCGAGTTTCGGAGAAAGGATACAATTGATTTTCTGCTTTGCGTAGTGTGCAGTGAAAATGTAGGTCATACGCGAAGCGCCGTCGGTTCTACGTCGCCCGAAAATAGGTCAAAATTCCTTTCGGGCACAAGGAAATTGTCGCCACGCACATATATCCAAAGCATTTACTCCCTTTCATTCTGCTGCGGGTTCTCTTAATGAGTCCTTTCTTTGTCGAACCCTTCCTTCGGTGGCCCACTTTGTATAAATTGCGTGATTTCTTTGTTGTGACTTTCGCTGGCTGCATAAAGACGCCTTCTCTGCTTTGCTTTTTTCTTTTGAGGGTTTTTCGAAGATTTGTTTTTATTAATGTTTCAACTACTTTGTTATTGTTTAAAATTGGAAAATTTTGCTTTGTTTTATTTCCTGAATTTATTCTTTCTTTCTTTTGTTTTAATTAATTGGAAATTCCAACTTGGAACTGATGTAAAGTAAGAAAAGGTTTGGGTTAATAATAATAATTTTATTGAAAATGCCGTTAGGAAGTTTCGTTATGATATAGGTATTGAAATTCCATTTAAATTAATAATTGTTAAAATGAATCGATAAGTTTAACCATATTAAGATTTTAAAAATGATTATAATACATTGTTATAGATAATAAGCTTAATGAGTTTAATTTTATGTGGTTTAGTAATTTATTAAAAAATACTTATTTTTTTAGAAATTTTCAGAAAAAAATTGAATTGTCGTTAAAACAAAATTTTGCTTAGTTTTACTTCCTGATTTTATTTGTTGGAAATGATGCAAAGAAGGAAATGATTTTTATTCATAATAATAATTTTATTGAAAATGCTTAGGAAGCTTATTTTTATGACAAAAATATAGAAAATCCATTTAAATTATTAATTGTTACCATTGATCAATAAGTTTAACCATGTCATGATAAAAAAAATATATAACACAATGTTAAAAATAATTAGCTTAAGCATTTAATTTTATGAGGTTTAGTAATTTACTAAAAAATACCTTTTTTTACAAAATTTTCAAAAATAATTTAGGATTAGCATTAAAACAAAAATTAGATTACTAATTGATATTATAGTTGGACCATTGTACCTAATTTTTTATTAGGAAAAAAAATCGATACTATAGGTTGTAGAAAAAGTCGTGACGAACTCAATGAATTTTAAATTTAAACTGATCTCTATTTAATTACAAAACTGAGTTTTAAATCGATGTTGTGGACTCTTAAATATCTCCAAAATTAACCGTTTTAGAAATGTGGGAATTTTAAATTCTCAATTTTAGCTTGTATTGAATTATCGATAAAAATAAACTGTCGGCTTTTTAAATTGTGATACAACTTTGACTTAAAATTTTATCGATTTATTTTAATATCATGGGTTTTTGAGACTTCAGACACATTGTTGTAAATAAAAACTCTCTCAGACTGTTTAAAATATGGAATTAATAGGCCAATTCCATAGATTTTGTAAACCTAAGATAAATTATTAAATTTTTAAATTAAAATACCATCAAAATTGCTTTTCATTGAAATATTAGATGCAGTGTGCAGCACAAGAACACATAGCCAAAGATTTTTATCCACAAGTATAATTATATTACAGAAATGAAAAAAAAAAACAGAAATACAAATAATAGTTTATGCAAATGAAGAATGCAAAAAAGAAATGCAAATTTCAGCAATTAGTTTCATATTGATCCAAATGCAGTGTTTTGTGACATTTATAATATTGTTGCAGTATAATTACTTAACTACACTTTTGTTCCATATTAAGAAAAAAATAAAATATTCATTAAAATTCAATTTAAACAATGTGGGTCCGCATTTTTCTTAAATAATTGAAATTTAATTGTTTGAAATATCAAATATTTGTAATATTGCGTTTACAAATAAGAAGTATTTTTTTATAACATCAATTTATTATAAAATACCCAAAAAAGTAAAAAAAAATGTTGATTTTGTTTTCTAGAACGTTATAATTTTTATTATAACTCCCCCAAGCCTTGCAAAGAGCAACGTTTTGTTTGCGAACGCAAAATATTTTTTGTGGTCAGTAATAAACCAATATTTGAACAATAGTATGAGTATAATGCTCGCACATACTAAGAAAACGAACAAATATTTTATTGTTTACTTTTTTATTGTTTGTTCCCCCCCCCCCCCAAATATGTTTATTATGTGGGTGCTTTTGTATTAACCTTGGATTAATGAAGTTTACCCATTTGCATTGTAGTTTTAATTTATGACCGGGAAAATTAATTGTTTTTAGCCGTTTTACGAGCGTTCAATTACTGCAATCATGTTTTTTAATCAAATTCTCAATAAAAGTTTATTTACTGATGATTTTAATTTATTCATATTTCAAATACAATATTTAATAAACTTTTGACATTTTTTTTTTGTTACAATTTAAAATTTTAATCAAAAATGTTATGCTATAAAGATTATTTTTTGTTCATTTTATTTATAAAAAGAGCAGAAACTGTAAATAAGTTCTGCCAAATAATAAAAAAAAAATATTTATATGCAAATTTAAAATATGCCGCAATAATTCAAAACATGAAAATTTAAAAACTGCAGTTTTAATAATCGCTTCGTATTTTATCACAAAACATTTTTATTACAACGACTTTTATTCACGCTATAAATGTATAATTAAAAGAATAAAAATAAAAATAAAAAACACCGGCTTCGATCCATCCACTTCCATGACGTTTAATAATAATGAATTAATAACTGTTAGTCAGGTGATACTTTCCCTGTCGCCCTACAGATCTGAAAGAGAATCTTGAAAACTCATAATTTCCCAATCGAACTCCACAAATAAATAATAGAGGAATTCCTCAGTATAGCTCTCTGCTATAAATTCAGCCCCCCAAAAAAAAGTAACTGAAAAATAAAGGGCAACGAACGTCGAAAACATCCCGTGGGACTCGTATTTCAATCTAAATAATTTATAAGGCAATAATTGTGAAAAATTTATTACTTTTCTTCTTCCTGATAAATATAGATAGGATACCTTCAAGAAATTCTTAAATATCCATGTATTCATAATATTAGATCGTGACGGATTTTTTTTTAAATATTAGTGCTGAAGTGTTTTAATGTATTCTTCCTGTTTGACTTTGTAGGCGTCCCATTCGTCCTTGTTCTCGCACGGCCATTTTTCCACCCCCTGTTCGGAACTGGTGCACCAAGTACCATCTCTGTCGGTGCGAATGCCGCTCACCTTATGCTTGGTGCACGTGCATTGCGGTGCCTCGGGCTCGTTGCATGCTTTTATGTGATCGAGCAATTTGCCTACGCATTGCACTTTGCCATCGCCGCCCTTCTCCGCTTGGTACTGTTCGCCGCACTTGCACGTTTCGACGGTGTATTCGGTGGTGGCCGCCGCCAATGCAATGACCGCCAACAGAATGGCAAAACTGATGATTTTCATTCTGCAAACAATTTTTTAATGATTTGCTTTTTCTTTTATTTTAAGTTTTATTTTAGGTTTTTTAGGGTATTCATAATTCATCTTTTTTTATTTTTGATGATGAAATTAAGCTTATTATTGGGGGTTTAGCATAATTTTTATTTTCTTTGATAATGATTTTAAATTTTAATGAAAACTTTTAACCAGAAATAATGGTGTACTGGCATAGGAATAAAGTAAATAAAAGTAATTAATTTTTCCCCACAGACATTTTTAAACAATAATCTTTTAAATCTGCCGCAATTTAGAAATTTAGCTTGATCTGGATCAAGCTTTTCTTTTTTATATGGAAAGCGATTTTTATACGGACTCAATAAGAAGTTATTTTAAAATAAAATAATTTAAAATTGCTTTTTTTGCGGAATTAATTAGAAAAATACGGAATCATTTGAAATTTTGATCGTGCGTTTTTACCTGATATTTAATGGAAAAGTCCCATAAAAAATATAACAGCTACCTTTATTACTGTAACTACACACGATTTTATTTAGAGTTATAGTAATGACCAATAATAAACACAGTTTTTTCAGGAAAAAAGCAATTTAATATGTAAAGTAAATTATGGTTTCCCAAAAAAAAAAATGTAACTCTTTTTTAATCAATAAAGCATGAAAATTAGGGTTAATTATTTTGTCTGCATTTAAAAATATCTGTTTTTCCATAGACCAATTAATTTCATGACGTTGATTCATAAACAATCGATGTCAATATTTGAGTTCTGCTAATGTAAAAGTTGCAAATAGAATTATTCTGCCTATTTTCACCCTGCATTTATCCAAATTTCAATCTCAATTAACAACAATGATAACATTTCAAAGTAGCTCTAAATGGGATACCTTGTGTTTTAAAAACTTTTAAATAACCGTAATTAAAATGTGAATTTCATGATTTAAACGATAGTAAAAATAATTGTTAAAATTCTTATTTCATTAAAACAAATATCAATTGTTAATTAATTCGAATATATTGATAAGAAAAAAAATCGATATAAATTTTGATTGCTCAGAACAATAAAATTCAAGTATCTAATTAAACAACTATAAAATACAAACGCAGCTTTACAAATTATGATAACTGCCAAACAACCGACAGCTTGAAAAAAACCAAGTCGTCCTATAATTTATTATTCAATAATGTAATAAATAAAAAATGTATGAATATTACTTACATTGCAATTTGTTGTATTAAGCGCTGAACCAGTTGAGTGTTACTGCTAATCTTTTAATTTTTTTCTCGCTACTTATATGGGCAAGGATTATTATCTTTAGAAATTATTGGGATTTCTACCGCAAATAAGCCATCTCTTATTTGGCGTTACCATAATGTAAATGTGTTGGTATATGTGTTTATTTAATAAGTTGTAAACTGGTTTCCAAAGTAAACATAAATATTACATCACAAGATGATCGTTGTTACATGTTTGCGCGATACTCATTATTATCGGCATAATAATTAGTATTAACCAAGACATATATTTAACACTTTATTATTCCATTGATATACATTTTTTTTTAATATTTTTTTTGTCATAATTTTGAATGAAATACGCAGATGTCTATAAAAACAAATCAATTAATTTTTATTAAAATAAAGTCGTATTATAAATATGATATTTTTTTTTGAGATGACCTTAATTGACTTAATTGATATAAACTGTTTTGATAAGTTCAGTTGCAATTATTTTTGTAAGTTTCAGAGATTATTTTAAGTTAATAAAATTAACAAAGAAATAAAGTTAACCACATTATTGAATTTACTGTTTCTTCCAGTTGCAATGAAGGAATCGTATAATTAAATGAATAAAATATACTTTCTCTATGCCAAATCATGGTATATATTTCTTTAAAAATATTTAATTAAGGTAATTCAACTTTAAAGGTAATAATCATTCCATCTTCAAAAATAATGCTGAATCTAATATTTGAGAAGTAGTCTTTGGTCAAAATAAATTCTAATAGTTTGTCATAATATTAGTCTAAAAGGAGCAAAAAACATAAAATTTAAATCAAACAAATTCGTATTTGATGTAAATTATGAACTTGAAAAATATTCAAGTAAAAAATACAAAATTTAGAACAAAATTTTAAATTAAGTGTGTTTCAATAAGATTTACTGCAGTAATATGTATTATTTATATACCATAATTTTGAAATAAAATTAAAGTAGAAATTTATACCATAATTTAGGCAGAGGAAGTATCTTTGAAAGAAAGGAAAATAAAAATATTTAATTTAAATATATCATTCTGTATATTTAATTTGATTTTATAATTTCTAAAGCATGAAAGTATCAAATTTTTAAAATTAAAGCAAAATAGTTGTTGAAATTTCCAGAAACCAATTAAAATGTTTGTTTTCTGAAAATTAAATTACATAAATGTCTAAATATGAAATTCAAATCATTTCAATCCCAAAAACAACAAAATTTCAATAACAATATTGAAGGAAACTTGCTTCAAAATTTGCTCCATTATTACTTGTACAAATAGCCCATCTTTTTGGCATTGATGGCATTAATGGATTCCGCCACAGAGAAAATCTTAAGCTGACTTAAAATCTTCTCCGAACCATTTCTTCGCTTCATTTTATGAATCCAAGCCCTTCTCATTCACTTCTTGACTTATCGATACTTGACTTAACAAGGGGTAATCACAAAGGGGAAATTCAAGGGTGAAAGTCGCTTGGGGTAAAAGCAAGGCGGAAAATGCCATTATGTTACTATTTTTTCTAAGTCTCTTTTTTGGTAATATTAAATATTGCGCTAAATATTAAGTGCTACCAAGAGACAATACCCTTCTGGCATCACCATAGAAACTCTTTATATGGAAACGAGTCTTTGTCTTCAGAATTGCAAAGCCAGAAAGACTACCTTATTTGTTTTATGGTCAAAATTTCTTTAAGATTGTTCTTTTTTGACATTTCGACATATTGAAGATTGAAGTACATTAGGCAAACCTTTGTCGTTTTATTATCGATGGAATTTCAAGAATCGTTTAAATTTTTATAACTTTCAATATAACTGAATTGGAATTTGTACACCATAATTTAGAACGACATAAAAATAAAAATGTATACCATAATTGGTAAGATTGATTAATTAATTGTTACAAATTTAATGAGGCATAGGAATTCTTCTAATGATTTTTACAGCGATTCTCTGCAATAAACAAAATATAAATTTTCTTGTCTTGTCTAACGTTATACATTTAAAATAATGTTTTTTTTTTAACTAAACAAATTATTCACTGCTCGAATATTTAACTAAATGGGCTGCAAAAAGTCAACAGTGGAGAGTCAATATTGAACGAACAAATTTTGTGTTGGAAAATTTCCAAGCGAAAATAAAAACTAATCAGAAAAATTTGTGACCTTGCCGAATCTTCTCGTAAATGCGCTCAAACGAGAGAATAACATAATTAAAGATAGAAAGCAAATGGAAAGACAACGCCAGACAGGGAGAGTTGATGCGGGGTGTAAGTAACGTGCAAGGACGTCAAGGAGATGACACTTGCATCGAGTGGAAGCGACCACTTGCTGGATCCAGCTCCTACAGGAACACGCGCGGCGGCACGTTGAACGGCGACGGCGGCACGCGCGCCTCACGACGGCCGCCCACGCAAAATGGGTCCTTCCTGCCGCCCCTCCACGGCACCTATCGATCTAGCAGACGTCCCGGCCGGCATCCTGCCACGCACACACATCGGTTCATTGAACAAACTGTCCTCTTCTCTTTCCCGCTCCCACTGCCTCGCGTTCCCTTCGTGAGTTGCTTTCGCTCTTTCCTTCCTTTGCTCTTCGTTTATTCCCAGGTTCCTCGAACGCATCCTATTCATAACCTGGGCAACGGAAAAGCTCAATATGCAACCGATCCCATTCAACATTAGATATTGGTATTTCATTGTAGTTTTTAGTTATTTGCTGGGATCAAAATATTATCTATGAATTTCTTTTCTTTTGTGGTTGTAATTTGTGTTGGCTTCACATGATAAAAGGCATTTCCATTAAGAGTCTCATTACCGAATTGAATTGTACGTTTGCGTGTACGAACATCAATGTAATTAGCCTAATGAGAACCGATGGGTATACGTTAATAATAATAATTAGTTGTTGGTCTGTAGTTAGTGTCCGGGTGAAGAATCAGGTGACTGCAAGGGTTGATGCAAGGACAACAAGTGGTTGCGCCCACGCTCAGCACTGTTGTCCTTGGGTTTAATTTAGGATACATTTTGTTGTTTGCTTTACAATGTTTTCCTGTTTCCTTAACCTGGAACGCTTATCACCTATTATTTTTTAGATACTGTTCTATTTTTGATTCGTTAAGTGCAAATTAGAATGTGTTTTGTCACCTTTATCGATTAATAAAATTAAATAATAATTTCGTCAATTCCTTTTTTCCCCCCAAATTAGAATCCAAAAACAGTAAAATTATTTAGCGGGGTAAAGGTTTTAGGTTGGTGGAGGCGCCGGCCTACATAGTATTTGTGTGGAGTTATTTTTTAAATTTAAACAAGATAATTTAAAAAAGTAACAAATTCGCTTATTTTTTTAAATTCATAAAATTATTAAATTAGTTTTTTTTTAAGATATACAAGGATATACGTATAGGGTGATCAGTTCGAAAGTACTTTTTTTAATCGGGTTTTATTGACATGTTACCCGTGACTACTATCAAACTAAATCCATTATTGTACTTAGTTTTCATTGGCATTTTAATATGGGAAGACTCACCCCTAAACCACGTTTACAAATCATGCAATTGTATTATGAAAATCGACGGTCTGTGAAAAGTGTTCGCGCGCTCAGGCCAATTTATGGTGCACATTATCGTCCTGCCGAACGTACTATTCCGTATACCATCAGTAAACTTGAGAATTATTTTACATTATTGGATGGTGCTCGACCGATTAGACCACGTACAGCCCGAAATGAAGGGAATATTGCGACTGTGAGCGAGAGTTTTGTCGAAGACTCGGAAGAGTCAATTCGGCGCTGATCTTATCAACTTGGCATGTCTTTTGGCACTACTTGGGCGATTTTACGCAAAGATCTTAGTTTGACAACTTATAAAATACAGCTAGTTTAAGAATTGAAGTCCTCCGACCTTCCAA
>JASKGO010000393.1:0-47711 GCA_030556065.1 Holobus sp. GC000080
AGCAATAATTAAAAACTAATTTACAGTCTTCAAGGCAATTCAATTCTCTACAATTCGATTTATAGTTTATGAAAATTAGTCATTTACTTTTGTTGGAAAAAATCAATCATTGCATTTTTTTAAGGAATATTATATGGAAAATGACCCAATTTTGTACTGATAATAATCAAAAAGATGCTTTTCTTTAGATTTCATGCGAAAACAGGAAGGAAAATGCTTTAAAATATCCGGAAAAAGCTAAAAGTTCAAATCTGCAATAAAAATTGTCTGTAGGGAACGCGAACTCAGCCGCCATTTAAACTACATGTAAAAAAGTTAGTAACAAAATCGATTATTTTAAATTTTAAGTACTAATTTAACAAAATATTGATTGTTTATGTTGTTGTTTGGCAAATTACATATTATGTTGCGATTACAGGCGTTAAAACAACATTAAACGGCTGAAAATCGACTTTGTTACAAACTTTTTCGCGTGTATTTTAAATGGCGGCTCGTTCCCGTCTCGTACAGAGACTCCAATGGCGGACCTAAAAGTAGTGTTCAATGGATTGGCAACCACTAAATTAAATATTAATTGCTATAGAAAAAATAATTCAGTTATTATTTTATGTTCTTAAATTCTATTTAATGTATTTCGGAACGCACGAAAAATTTTTTATTTATCTTCTCGAACTTATTTACTCCTGATACACATTCCCCAATTTCGTTAAGTTCGAATTATTTGTAGTTTTTATTTTCGGAGAGCGCGAAATTAAAATTTCGGTTGGAAAATCGCGCGGGAATTTAAATTTCAATCTATCTCCCCGCACTTATTTACTCCTGATACAAAC
Organism: Holobus sp. GC000080; assembly: GCA_030556065.1. Taxonomy (NCBI): domain Eukaryota; kingdom Metazoa; phylum Arthropoda; class Insecta; order Coleoptera; family Staphylinidae; genus Holobus; species Holobus sp. GC000080. The sequence continues at coordinate 831 of JASKGO010000393.1, forward strand.
TCTAAAGCCTACCTCCATAGGGGTAGTTTACCCCAAGAGGGACAGCAATTTGTTGGAAATCTATATCTGTTACTTTTAGTTTTAGGCCCTTTTCTCCCTTCCTATGGACCCGATCTTAATAAAGGTCTCCTTTATCGCTTCCTTATCAAGCCCTCTATCGATTGCAATTTATTAGAAATCTCCATTTCTTACCGTTAGTTTTAGGTCCTTTTCTCCCTTCCTATGGGCCAGAACTAAATAAAAGTTAATCAAATCCCTTTCTTTTAAGGGCGTCGACCATTGCGCTCCGCTTCAAGTTCATATCTCTTATCGTTTATAAGTTTAATCAGTTCTTTGCTAATTATCCTGTCGAAGAAATACCAGTTCTTTTAATTAAATATAGAACTGCAAAAATGTAGCATAATATCATTTAATAAAATTTAGTTTATTATTATTAAATAACAATTTTAGTTAAATACAATACAAAGCGAAATAAATCGAAATACTTCATTAACAAATAAATGACTATCAATACGAATCATCCGTATCTGGCGAAATATACGGACAAATCGTAATTATACATAGTAAAAATATTCAAAATTGTAATTTCACAGTGTGGTTAATCATTTCTTTCGAGCGCACGATCATTAAGTTTAACTTAGTTGCTATTCCTCTATTAATTAATAAGTGGAGCTCTTTAATCAGGTGTTAAACACGTAATATTATTTTACAAATAATGGACAAGTAAACTGCGTAACTAGTAGTATTAGTATCAGTTAGGAAACGGTACGAAAAAGAAAAAAAAAACATAAATAAAATGGTCCCCCTGATAACTAAAAATTCTTTCCTTACATCAGGGGCAACGTTACAAACTCTAGTAACGCATAATAAAAAAAAAAACAAAGAAATTAATTTGAAATTATGGCAACTGAATAGTAGTTTTTGTTTCTGCTCGAATATTTGCAATCGGAAAAACTAAATGCCAGCATTCACAGGCCTGGCGATTTCCTGTGAACAATGGCAAATCGTCGAACCGAATTGGAGCTGCCTTCGAATCTTACAGTAATTATATAAATATAAAAAATACGACGATAATTAAAGTGTCAGTCAGTTAGAGTGGAATAATTAATGGGTGGCTTAGAGCCAGGGCCTCAAATTCGATTTTTTGGAGGCCGCCGCCGGAGAGTCGGACGCACCCGATGTCTTCCTCAGTAATCTGGAGGTGGCCGTTGGTACTCCACTGGGCACTGGTGTATTAGACCCAGACGGCGTTCTAGTTCTGTATAAAGTCAACGGTAATTAGCATTTATAAAATAGTTGGGCAAAATTTAGCAAAAGCATTTTTCTTTTTGTTATTTTTTACTTTTATTTTTTTCATTACCTAGAGGCAGTTCTCAAAATTGGAGCATTAGAAGTAGATACAGTCCGAGTTTTTGTTGACGGCCTGTAGTTAAAGCAAGACATGCTAGTTAGTATTTAATACCATGCTTCAATCATTAATAAAATCGTCGAGAAATTCGAAAAATGAACCGTACTTGAGGAAACAAAAGAAAAGCTAAGAAGTAACGCAGATCTTACCTATTTGGAATAGGTATTTTTGATCTAGAAGATTTTGATCTGAGAGGGCAGCAAAGAAAGGACATACAATTTGTTAGTTAATTCAATTACACACCATTACAAAACACAAAAAGCTCGTTAGTCTATATTATTACTATTGGAAACAAACAAAGATATTTGCAGCATTAGAATCACAAACTGCAAATAAATTTTGTTCATCATCTACTGAAAAATGCAACGTTCGCACACACACAAAGGACCACAACATTGACGGTTAATTTACCCAGACGATAAAGATATAGAGCAAGCACTTGAAGTAGATGGTGACTCTAAGTCATAATCGCTCGAGTTTCCCTTGTAAATGGGAATGCGAGACCTATTCAATAAAATATCAGACATTTAATTAATCCGGAAACATTCAAAACGAAACTTGGAACAGTAACAATGTAAAAACAAAAATGATATGACAATGGTTTCCGAATGTTGGATTGATAAAAATTTTAGTTGTTTCTAAGTTAAATTAAGTACTTCAGTTAATAATTTTGGATTATTTCTTTGGGTTTTTTGTTTTGTTTTTTAATTTAGAAACAAACCTAAAGCTTATTGGCTTTAAAAATCGTCGTCGTCGTCTTTAAATCGCCACGATTCTCTTCTTCTGCAAAAACGATGAAGCGCAATTTTAAAATAAAGATCAAGATTTTTTTAAAGAACCCAACCACCTCTCTATAGTTTCTTGAAAAATTAACCGGTTAACTTCTCTACTTGTACGGTGCCAATAGCTTATTTTTTCATGAAGATGTGCAAAATTTCAATATTAAAAGCGATTTTGAATTTAGTTTTTACCTTGATGTCATTAGACTTGTTAAAGTGGGAATGCTCGATGCTCTCGGTATTCCTGATGATCTGTTATTGATAAATTTATTAAATTCCTTGTGTTATTTACTACTCTTTCATCAATTTCATGAACATGTTACGAGTTTGTTTTATTTGTGAAAACTTGAATGCAAAATTAATAAAAAGCAAAATGCGATGAATGAATTTTGAATAAATAAATGGAAAAAAAAGCTTACCTTGCTGATGGACTTCCCGGCGACGAAAGACCACTAGGTGTGCGTGGCCTCGAAAGAGAAGAACCATTGGTAACTGTTGTCGTCCGTAACGAAGAAGTAACGGAACGCCCGGAAATTGGTGTTCTTCTTGGAATACGAGATGGGGTATCATCTACAATCACAAAAAAAACATTTTGGGAGGTTCTAATCAAACGAAAAAATGCGATTTTAAAGTACCAGTGCTATCCAAAGACAGATTAGACCCGTGGCGACTGGGAGGTTTACTTCCAGGTCGGCTGCCTGTTCTGGATGTCGGACGGGAGTTGGATGTGGATCCTCCCGGAGTATACCTAAACGAAGACTTCCTCGGAGTCTTGTAAGATGATCCTTCAGCATCTGAGAGAGAATCCGGAGTGCCAACCGAAAGATTGGACTTGGAAGTTCTCGGCAGAGTGCTTCCGGACATTGGAATGGATCTTGAAGATTTTTCGCGCACCTAAATGAATTATTTTTGGTCATCATTTCCAAGTTTTAATAATTGACCGAAATTTTGTAGCATTTTAGAAGCACTTACCAGGAAACTGGACTACTCTAAATGACTAAATCTTACCTCTAAACAAAAGATTAGTTTTGGAAATACATACCAATGGTACTTGAGATAGGTACAATAACTTGTGGTGATCTGTTTCGGGACCATACATGGCAACTGCACAATCACAATCAATGGTTTTACCATCAAGGTACTCAACGAAAATTTGGGTTTTTTCTCTGTGTGAGTATCTTATGGTTTTGAAAAGTCATTCATACTTTTGTTTCTTTAATGAAGGGACCAATTGGGGTAACTTGGGGACGTCGTGCAGAATAAAATTTACAACAAACATAGAAGCATGCAGAATTGCAACAACAGAAATATTGTGCGGGAAAACAAATCAACAACAAACAAAATAAAGAAGAACCCACAAAATACGACTAAATAAAATATTAGCAATGTTTCAGTGTATTACCCAGTGACAAGAATAAGGGTTCATGTGCGCCATGTGCACCGTAGGACTCGAGGTGGACCCTACATGCATCGGATATGCATTGCCCACCTCTCCTCTGGCTCTCAGTTGCTCGAAAATGGGCATCAACTCCGCCAAGTGCTCTTCAGCTGTACACACAATACAATCCCCAAAATTTTCGTTAAACACATTTGTACCAAAATTAAAAAAAAAAAAAAAAACAGGTCGTTCGTGGTTAATTCTGTCTGTGTATGTGTTATCCTTCGCTTCTTATGTTAATAAAAAAAGTACATAAAACAGAAGTGTGTTTCCACAAAATTGCGAGATAGAACCGATTTCAAAAACTGGTAAAATCATGCATTGCTTTTTTCTTTTCATTTTTTTGCAGCTGCTAATTAACATTTAAAGCCAAAAACACATATTTTGGCGACGTTCTGGTTGGTTGGGGGGGAATTTTGGGATAAATTAGGATTTTACAATTGTAACACTTTTGTTGCCTCTTTGAGGATTCCGTTAACAATACCATACCTATGTTTTTGCGTGTAGATACCTAATAAGTGCTTCCAATAGACCCTTACTACTTACAGTGCTCAATAGAATGCCACAAGCAACAAGATGCAAAACTTGCCTCTAATACTAAGGTAAAGGATTTAAACAAAAAAGAAGTGGTGCAAAATACCTTGGTAATAGGTCCTGCCGAAGATGTACGCACGGACGAAGAGCCAGATGTCTTCGGCTTGAAAGCGGTCATTGACTGCGAGACACCATCGGCCAGGATGAAATTCTCGCGAAGCTCAATGTTGGTGCGTCCCTTGGCTATTGGTGCAGGATTTTCAGGAAACAATACAGTGGGACCATTTTTTTCGGGATCAGTTAAAAAGGTTTTAAAATAAAGAAAAAAATAATTGTGTTAGTATTGAGTCGAGGGCAGCAGAAGAAGCAAGGTGGAAACAAAACAAAAACAGATCAGAAAATTGTGGTCAAATTACCTGAGCCGAACACAAAGTTTGCAATAAAAAAAATATATGGCAAAAAAGCACTTTGCAAGTTTTGTGCGGCACCTGTGTGTTGTAAAAAAAATGCAAAACACCACTACTCACAAAAATCAAAATAAAAACGAAATAAACATCTTAAAAATAAAAAAAATAATGAAAAAGTCATGCGTCTATAAATTAGTAAAATCTTCACCATAAATCAAAATTAGTAAAATATATGAAAAAACCGAATACACCCATGCGAGGCTTACCAAGTGGGCACCAAGGCTCGTGCTGTTCGGGTTTATAGGGATGTGGTATTGGCAATACCAAAGTAACTTTATTTTTGATTATAAAAATAAATTAACACAAATTTTTTGGGGGGTAAATTATGGTCCCAGGATGAGGATGTTGTTAATAGTGGAAAATCAAAAATTTATTAGTACAATTACTAGTAGCTACACATTAAAGCGTGAATTTGTTGCCAATATTATCCTCTCGATTGGCAATTGATCGAGAAACGATCGATTAATGTTTTAAATCATTTCATTAGATCATAACCGATTAATTAATTAATCAAATGCGATGACGTATTAAAAGTGTTACAATTTTAGGTACTGTACTCAAAGTAACCCTTAAATACTGATTTGTATAAATATTTAGTGGTTTGGGTTAACGTTTTTAGGATTATGTTGTTAGGAGTTTATTAATCGTCCGTAATTTAAAGTCTGTCGTAAATTTTGAAGGTTTGCAGTGTTTTGTTTGTGTTATTTTGTGTTTTTGTGTAGTGTGTTTTACTGGTAAATTTATAGAAAACATACCTCTGCAGGGATCGTTCTTCAGCAAGAATTCGTCGAGGGCAATCCAGCCACCCCCTACACGAACCATCACTGTGCTGCGCAAAATACGAACCAAGCGTAGTTTTTGGCTATCACCGAACTATTAAATACAAAATTAAATAAAATAATCAGATTATTTTCCCAGGAAAACAATTCAAAATAAGTACCCTGTATTTTCCTTCACCAACTTGGAACACCCGGAACTTCTGACGACAGGTACATAACATGACGAGTCGCTTGACTTCGTCGTGGATCTTCTGGGCGTCGTTGTCGGGCTTCTTTTCTTCCCAGTCAGGCCTGAGAGCGGCAATGAACTCTTTCCAGTCAATCAATCCGCGATTATTGCGGTCGAACATATCAGCGACTTCCTTCATTTCCAATCGGTTGGTATCGAATTCTGAAATTAAAAAAATCGGCAATAGAAGTTATCGCGAATTCCCTACCTTTTAATAATTACTCGTATTTATGATGCCGTCGATGAAGTCGCCTCTTGGTATGAGATTATCGTTGTTCTTGTCCATCTTTCGGAACAAATCAGTGAGCCTTGACTTCTTGTGGTTCATAAACTTAAGGAACTACAAACCGATCATATAAGTATTAAAACGCAGTATTAAAATTAAATTTATTACTCTCTTCCTCCAGTCGTCCCACGAGAAGTTATCAGCCCGTTCCTTTTCTCTCAAATAGAGCAAATGATTATGCAAATCTCTTTGCCGCTCCCAAGAAAGGACCCACACGTGACGCCACTTGTCCCATAACAACTTCACCCTCGGACTCTTAAATTCCGGTTCGGGGCTATTTCGACCAGAGTTTTTATTAGGAAAATTGCTTAGCAAATTAAATTTAGAAAATTTTCAAAAAAGAGTAAATTTTGTTTGAAATGCAACCCTAATCTAATCCAAAGTACCAAAAAAACTCCAAAACCAAAGAATAAGTTTGAAAACAATGACATTTTCATTAAATTAATATTTAATACTGACCTTCCAGCTGGGAATCTGGGCCCGTAATGGGGCAACTGCGGATCCGGACTGAATTCCCTTCCAGGACTCGCTCTGCTATTGGAAAAACAACACCATGCACAAATTAATAATTGCAATAAAATAACATTGAATATTTTATTGCAATTATTTGTAAGATTAGTTTTATTAGTTGAATATGAGTAGTATTTTAATATTAGTTGCAAATGTAAATGTTATGAAAAAAATGAATAAAGCGCCTTTTTTTACTAATAAATTGAATAAAAATGATAATGATAATAGGAGCTGACCTTCTTCCGGTGTACAAATCGCGGGATCCTTTGAAGCTAAAATACAAAATCAAAAGTCAAGCAAAGATCACACAACACATTTAAGATGGTGCGAAAGGGTGCATCCTAAACATACCTCTGCTTGCGGCCAAGATTGCCGTAATCTGGTGAGGTTTCACGAATATCATGCTGTGATCCTCGACTGCAATGAAATGTGCAAGCAACATTTAAATGAGTGACATGCCTAAGAGTTCACAAGTGATTTGAAAGTGTTCCAAGAAGTTTTACGTATGTGGAGACAATAGTGTAAATCACAAATGTAATAAGCCACAATAATGTGTTTTAAATATAGTGAAGTGTCTAGTTATGTATACTCTAACAGTGTTTCTGTGTTTTACATTTCTATTGAAAACAATAATAAATTATATCACTTACATGGCAGCTTTTCCTTTGATGTATTTTTTAGAGTCCTTTGTTTGGACCTTGATTTGTCTTGCTTTGCAAATCCTGTCTACTTCAATTTGCCTCTTTTGGGTGTTTTCCATGAATTCCCTATGATCCGCAATGAGTCGTTCGGTGAGGGGAATGTCCATTGGGAGTTCTTCTTGTTTTAGAGCCAATAGGGTACTTTCCAGGCCCAGCAACCAAGCAATAAGTTCTTCAAGACATTCATCCAAATCCTTTAGAGATTGCATGTGGCTTGAAAGTCTATCGTAACGTTGCTTGGCCCATTGGGAAACCTCTTCCCATCTGGACTGGATGATGGTTATCCAGTGTTTAATTACGCTGACCGCGTCTGGATGAGCTTTAGAGAGGACCGAATGAGCCAACTCCAAAGTCATATCTTTCTCAACTTCTTTTTCGATAAGCTCGTGGCGGAATTTCTCCAAAACCTGTAGTTGTTCATAAGCTGCAGCTTCATCCTCAGGTGTATTTCCTGTTAAATTATTATTTTTTAAATTTAAATTTGATAAAAAAGAAAGCATTTCATTAAGTACCAGCAAATCTAAGTTTCATTTCTGCATTGGACAACCAATCCAGCAGCATATGCACCGATTGGTATAATTTCTCCGCCTCTTTCAAAGCATCCTCCAAACGCGCCGACTTTCTATTGGTAAGTCTAGTGACTGTATCCCACAGATTGGTCAGTTCGGTGAGTTGGGATCTTATTGCACTAGCATCGGTTGCACTCGCTTTCACTTGAAGTTCGTTTCCAGTGCGCATAACGGATTCCATTTGAACATTTCTTGCTTCCAAATCTTTTTCAAATCTATGATGTTGATCAATCAAACCGTTAACAGTATCCAAATCTCCGTGCACTGGTTTATCCTCGGAAAGATCCTTTTCGACTTTCTTCAGCCAGTGCAAAAGAGCGGCAATGGCGTCCTTAAATTGACCGGAATACAAAAGCGCTTCTTCGAGTTTGCGCTGTCTGTCTACACTCTTGTTACAAACGGAAGTCCATTTGTTCTTCAATTCAATCAGCATTTGCTTAAGAGTAGCTTCATCATTCTTAGGTGCTTTGTCCTTAAGAGATTTGCCCATTTTCATGGTGTTGTCGTAAGTGCTCTGTTTACCAGAAAGCGCCCTTTGTAGTTCCTGGTGTTTGGTCAGACGCGCCTTTATTATTTCCGGATTGTTGCCGACCGAATCCTCAAGTTCATCCAAATTGCCTTCGATATCATCCAACCAGTTCATCAAGCCAGTCCAAGAATCGTGGAATTCTTTAGCTTCTTTGTATCCAAGGTCCAAAGCTCTGGTCCGTTCGGCTGATTTTGAAGCCACTCGTTCCCATCTATGTTGGACACTAATAAGCAAGTTCTTAATAAGAATCACGTCTTGTTTCTGACTGAAGTATTTCAGATGTGTTCCCTTCTTGTCCAGATTTAGCATAATCTCTCTGTGAGCACTAACATCTTTTTGGAATAATTTGTGCTCCTCGATTTGGTTCTGGATCGTTTCCAAAATACGAGATACTGGCTTCAAGTTGGTGAGATGCTTTTCGGCATTGGTCAACCAATCAACAAATGCTTGTAATGCTTCATGGAACTCCGTGGCTTCCCTCAAAGCTATTTCCAATTTGATCTTTTTGTCATTGGCCCTAGCAGTAACGGAATCCCAACGTTGTTTTAGAGTGCGCAAGTTGTGTTGCAAATTCGATGCCGCATTTGAACCTTTTCTAAGATATTCTTGCCCTTGAGCCAAAACTGTTTCAACTTTGGGTCGATTTTCTTCCAATTCATTATAAACTTCCATGAATCGCTCGAGTTGTTCACTAGCAGTTTCCGGTAAGCCACCAACTGGTTTACTGGCTGCAATAATACCGTCAACGTCTCCAAGCCAACTAATAAGGTCTTGAATTTCGGCATTAAATCTCTGAGCATCGGTAAGGGCATCTTCAAGTTCTCTTTGTCTGTCGGAAGCTTTCTGCATTAAATTGCGCCATTGAGTGTTAAGGGTGTTCAATTTGTCTTGGGTCACTGAAGCTTCATCGTGACCACTTTCAATAATTTGACGACCGGCATCATTGAGGGTATCAACACTGGTTTGATGGGCTTGGATATCGTTGATAAGCACTTTGAGTTTGGCCAATTCTACTTCCAATATTTGGGGATCGCCCGCAACTGGTTTCAGTTCATCCAGAGTCTTATCGGTTTTGCTGATCCATACCAACAGTTCGTTAAGAGCATGTTGGAACTGACCAAGTCGCAAAAGAGCATTCTCCAATTGTCGTTGGCGACTAACAATACCTCTGAGCAAATCATCCCAACGCCTATTCACTGCCAGCAACGGTTCTTTGATGGATGCTGCTTGATCGGCTGATGTGCGCTCGGTTAATTCTTGAGCTTGCCTAAATTATTTAAAGCATTTAAAAATGGAGAATAATATGCGAAAGAAAAAACAACAACAACAAAAGATTATTCACAACAGCCGACAAACTAACAACACATTGACATTAAGCGCAAAATTTTTGAAAACATTTTAAACGGTTAATTTAAAACATTGAAAGAACAACAAAATTTTGTTATAATAAAATAATTGAAAAAAAAAAAAAAACATATTAAGCAAATTAATAATGCATTATCACAAAGGCAAAAGGCATAACAACATAGAGATCTTGCCTTATAAGACTCCTGGTCCACCGGAATTTGAACAAAGAAAATATTATGTTAGTAACATTCAGAATTTGTATTTCATAAAAAAGTTTTGAGGAATTCAAAAAATAAAACGTACCTGTTGAGGGCTTCTACTTTAACCATGTGTGGATCAACTTCAGACTTGAATTTCTTGAGCTGTTCTATCTGTTTCTTCACTGCTTCGATGTCGGTTCCGAGAGGACCCATACCGGCGAATTTATCTTCAGCCTTCTTCAAGAACTCCAGTAAATTCTGAAATCAAATTGAATAAATTCAATATTTTCACATTTTTCAACAAAAATCAAAATACCTGAAGCGTTTCATGGAATTCCATGGCTTTTTCCATAGCATCAATGAGATTTTCTTCTCTCTTGGCATAAAGAGCTGTAATATTATCCCAGGCATTATCCAAGTCTTCGATGTGCTTTTTAACTTCTGGCTTGTCTGGTTCACCAACCAGTTGCATCAACTTCTGACCAGAAGTACGTACTTGCTCAACCTGAGGTTTGGTATGATCGATTTCATGGCGAATTTCCTGGAGAGCCACTTGTTGCTTCTGGATAGCTTTGGGTTCAACAGCTGGAGGCTCTTGAGCTTGCAAATTATCTTCAAGATCTTTCAATTGTACCATAATAGCATGCAATTCTTTCCAGAACCGTTCCGCAGCAGCCAAAGCATCATCCAAAGATCTTCCACGAGTAGAGGTTGCTTTTTGAACATCATCCCAGAGATTCTTAAGTTTGTCCAATTTACGTTTAATATCCTTGATGGCTGGGTCTGATCTATTAGCCGCCTTATTAATGACATCATCAGCCGCCCGTTTAACTGCCGCATAGGCATCTTTACGTTTATCCAAATCATTCATCAACGCGTCATTGTCTTCGATTTGATCGCGTATCTTGGGTGGATGAGCAGAAATGGGATCCAAGTTGTTAACTTGATCAGCAGTGTTGGAAAGTGCACGTAGCATTCCTTCTAATTTATCAGAGAACAGAGAACTTTCTTGTAAGGCTTGTTCCAGGGCTTGTTGACGCTCTCGCAATTCAAGACGAAGAGCAGCATAGCGAGCGTTATCGTTATCAATAACTTCTTGAACTTTGCTGCCGTCATCATCATTGCAAAGCCTGATTAAAGCCTCACCGGTCTTATTAAGTTTGTCGACCAATGGTTTATGTTCATTGATAGACTGCAAGAACATTTCATTTCTATCCTGCTGTTGGGCAATCAAATCAGGTCGCAATGCTGGCATAGAAAGCATAGCCACTTGTTCTTCCATATCGGTTAACCAGTTAGCCAGAACCGCATGAGTGTCATGGAAATGTTCAGCCAGAGGCAAAGCTTGTTCCAAAACACCCAAGCGATCGCTACTCAGAGCTGATACAGTGTCCATTGTTTCCTTCAAGTCTTCCATCTTTTCCCTGATAACAGTCATCTCTTCACCAGGTGGTGATTCGCGGAGTACTTTCTTAGCTGTTGAAATAACATCGCGAACTCTTCCTTTTTGACTGGATATATCGTCATTGAGAGCTTTGTGTTCTTTAAGCTGTATTCTTATTTGATCGGGATCGGCCGATGGTTTTTCGGCATCGCGGATTTGATGTTCAACATCGCGGAACCATTCCAACAGCTCATCAATATCGGAAGTTACCTCTAAAGCTCGTTGTTTGCCCAAGTGGATACGTTCGGCACGTCTTTGTATTTGTTCGGAGATTGCATCAAAGCGTCTGTTATCTCTGGTCACAAGATTTTCAATGGTGGCTGCACCTTCACCAGGACTGGCCTGACACAACTGAGGGCCGACCAAATTAACGGTCTCCAACACTGGTCTGAACTCCTGCAAGTCAACTTCCAAACGAGCGATATCCGCTTCGTGCGGTTCTCCAGATTGAAGAATGCCTTCTGCTTCCTGCATCCAATCGACCAACTTGTTATGATTGTTGTGGAACTGCTGAACTAACGGTAACATACTCTGGGCATGCTTCAACAAATCTGAAGCTCTACTGGTAAGATCATTGTAACGTCTTTGCAATGAATCCAACTTGTCTTTCAGGAGCAAAGCTTCATCTGAAGAGATGTGTTTCATAAGTTCAACACCACTGTCAACGGTGCTCTCCACATCGTCATGCTTGCTGGCAATGTTTTCAGTTAAGCCAGTCAGATCATCCATTTGCTCAAGCAATTTGTCAGTATGCACCGCAAGTACTTTGTATCTTGCCAGACGATGTTCCATCTGGTCCATCCAAGCAGCGAGATCTTGATAAGTGAGCACCAAGTGACGCAAACCTTGCCTTGAGGTGTTAAGCAACTTTCCTAAAGCCTCACTGGATTCAACCAACTCTTTGTATCTATCAGTCACTTCAGCAAGTTTCTCTGCAACAATAGCCGCTTCATCGTCTCCCACAATGGACATCAAGTTTACAGTAATGTCAGCCAATTCCGTGAAATCAGGATTCTTTCGCAAAATTTCATCATGAAGTTTGTCATGTTCTCGGATGCGTTGTTGGATTCTTTCTTCGTCAGTGGGTATCATACTCATATCCCTGATCTTTTTCTCGCTGCGATCCAACCAATCTTGCAGAGGCAGTAGTTTGTCCAAGAACTCTTTAGCGACCTTCATTGCCTGCTCTAAGGCCAACGTGCGTTGTTGAGCACCTTCACTCAAGGCATCAAATCTGGTCATCAAGTCCTTAAGTTGATTTTCAATAGCCCTTCGTTCATTTGGAGAAGCTTCCTTAGCGATTTCTTGTCCCATGTTGAAAAGACTTGACATGGAATTTTGCCTGTCCAACAACATTTTCTTTAAGAATTTCTGCTCTTGCAGCTGTGCTTTAACAACTTTATAATCAGCACTAGGTGGTTTTTGGTTGGCTACCAATTCTTCAGTATCGCTTAACCATTTAGCCAGCCCATCAAGAGCTTCCTGGAATTTGCCAGACTGTAACAAGGCAACGTCAAGACGTCTTTCACGTTCATTCATACGCTCCTTAAGATCGTTCCATCTATCATTCATTTTTTCTAATTCCTTCTCTAAAGTGACAGTATTAACACCAGGAGCTGCAGACTGGATAAGACCCTGGCCAATGCGGTTGCATTCATCAACATTTTTGCCCAATGGTTCAACAGTTTTAGTTCTGAATCGCTTGATTTCTTGTTGTTGTCCTCGAATAGTTTCCACATCGGTACCAACAGGTTTCAGCTTACGAAGAACCTCGGAGGCATTTTGAATTTCATCCATAACACCCGAGTGTGATACAAAGAAGTTCTCCAATTTCTTAAGCATATTTTCAAGTTCTTGTTCCTTGCCTTTGGCACGATCATCCAGTTTGGCTAGTTGTTTTCTCAAACTATCGACTTGATGTCTAGTTTGGGCAGTATCGGGGGCGAAGCCATTATCGACCAATCTTTCACCAGCGACAACAGCACTGTTAACATCATCAGCAGCTTTATGTAACTTTTGAATAAATCTGCCAACGTCTTCGATTTGGCCTCTGACCACTTTAATATCTCTTCCTGGTGGTTTCATTCCGTCCAACTCGGCTTCGAGAGCAGATAAATCGTGAGTCAAGCCTTTAACTTGGTCGTTGAATTGAGTAACGGCTGTGGCAGCAGATTGCAAGTCGGAGCATCTATCGTCCAATTTGGCTTGAAGTTCGTTGATACGATCGCCCAAGGCATCTACTTCATCGATTAAATGATGTCCATCGATTCCGTTTGCCTGAGCTTCCTGATTAAGATCGGACGCTTGCTGACGGCATGTTTGCAAAGGTCGTTTCAAACTGTTGACATCCTCGCGAAGAGTTTTAATTCTATCCAGCAATTTGGGATCACGAGCGGCTCCTCCCAAGGAATCATGGGAAGCAAGTTTATCTTCACATCTTTCAAGACCATGTTGCAAATCACGTACATTCTCATTGAAATCTTGCAGTTTGCGAGCTTGTTCTTCCAGCGCCTGGGTACGCAACAACAGGTCATTATTTAATTTATCCCAACGTTCCTTCAATGTTCCCAATTCGTTATTAACAACATCTTTGTCAATATCGCAAGCCGAAAGGAATGTTTCTCCCAGCGAACGCGTGTTCTCATATTCACCGGATTTCTTCCAAACATCGTTTCTAAATGCTTGAACTTCTTTAAGTTGTTTCTCAATGTGTTTACGCTTGAAAGAACTGGGTCTTAAACTTTCCAACTTATCCTCAGCTTGTCTAAGCCAGGGCAAGAAAGATTCCAAACCTCTGTAATACTTCTTGCAATGTTCCATACAAGTTTGCAATCTAGTTTGACGATCAACAGTTTCTTTGCGCAATTTGTCCCAATTTTGCTGGATCTTATCCAAATCTCTTTGCATGTTTCTAGTATCAGATTTGCTATTACGTGCCAACAGATCGCGGCCCTTGTTCAACAACATAATTACTTCGTGTTCTCTGGAAAGAACTTCTCTGTAAATTGGTTCATGATGGGCCAACTGTTGTTCCAAAATATCTCGGTCGGCAGAGACAAGCAGACGTTCCGTTAAGGATCCAAGTTCTTCATTTAACCATCCCAACGTCTTGGCACAAGACTGTTCAAATTGTCTTCCATCACGCAAAGAGTTTTCAATTTCGGCTTTACGATGATCTAATTTCTTTTGCAAGGCATTATATTGACGACCAATGGCAGCCAATTTGGCCTGAATATCAGCTCGAGAAGCAGGATCGCTTAAGACTTCGCACAACTGAGCGCCGGCTGCTTCTAAATCGGCAAGCAACGGCCTTTGTCCCTCCAGCTGCCTTTCTAGATTTTCTATCTTCCTGAGTTGTTCTTCGGGATTCTTATCCAAAGGAAGCTCATCCAAAGCATCTGATATACCTTGCAGAGCGTCCCTCAAGCGAGTCAATTGAGCATCAAACTCGCGACTTGTGTCGGCAGCAGCACCGAGGGAGTCGGCACGTTCCTCCAATTTAGCAAGCAAATCAGCCCAACGTTTCTGGATATTGGTCAATTTATCGTTGATTCTTCGGCCATCGGGTGAGTTGGGATTAGCAATAGCTAAGATAGCATCGCCAACGTCAATTAGATGTTGCAATTGAGGCTGTTGGGCTCTGAATTCTTCGCGCAAAACTTGGACTTGTTGTACTTGGGATTGCACCATTCGTGGGTCACTGGAAATTGGCCCCAAAACAGTAAACATGCGATCTTTGGAGCTAAGCCAAGAGGATAGAGAATCGTGAGTATCCAAGAAGTCTTTAAGATCTTCCATAAACTGCATGCGTTCTTTGCACAAATCATAAAGAGACTTCCAACGCGAGACGACATCTTCAAGAATATCATTCAAATTGTCAGCACCAATTGCCGCAGGTTTACGACGAACAATTTCCTTAATTTGGGTCTTAGTCGAGTCCAACAGAGATTGTTTTTCATACATTTCTTCGATGATTTGTTTAAGTTGTCTGTTGAATTTATCTGCTTCATCCTTTGTTTGAGGAATTGCATCTTTGGGCAATTGACGATGTATTTTATCAAGGAAACTATTTAAAGTTTTAATATTTTCCAATTGTTTTCGGACTTCTTCGCGCGTTGAGTCAATTTCGTTTTGCCTGTCATTGATTTTCGCACCCAACATGGAATATCTGTTATTAATTTCGGCAAGTTGTTGTTGAACGGGAGACAATTCCTCTAGATGGAATCCATCTTGGCTCGATCTTCTGGATGAGAATCCGCTAGACCCTCCGGGAGACATTGGGCTGAGGCCCTTAGTGGGGGACGGTGAACGACCATCCTGGGAGGACCTTCTTAATGAAGGACTGGTGCGCTTAATTGGACTGGTACCAAAACGCCTTCGGGTTGGTGAATCAGGGCGATCTCCGCGCACCAAACTGTCATAAAGACTTCCAACATCATTTATCTTATCAATGGTCGAAGCATAATCCCTATATTCCTTGGCGATGGGCTTAAGTTCTTCATTTTGCATCTGTATGACTTGCAGTTCAACTGCAACGACGTCCAATCGAGCAATGCGAGTTTCCATTTTGCTCAGCCATTCATTGACTTGACTGCGAAGAGTTTCATATGCGTTCAGTTGTTCGGAGCGTTGTTTAGAAAGGCGTTGTTTATCATCAAGAAGATTGTTTAAGTCACGCCAATGATTTTCCATGGACTTAATTCGGTCTCTAACAGGAGCAGTATCAGTGACATCGCGCTTGTTCACAAGATCTTTTCCGCCACTGATGGCTTCTTCAACCAGAGGACGTTTGCTGTCACGATTGATTGCAATTTCTTGCATTTTGATAGAGTATTCTTCAATGGGTAACTTGGCAAATTCGCGAGAATCGATAAGCTCAACAATGTTTGAATACCACTTTTCGAATTGATCTGATTGGGATGTAAACAAAATCAAAGATTCCAAAACTTCATTCAGGAATTCGCCCCGTTTTTGAGCCTTTTCCAAAAGTTTGTCGAATCTGCTCTTGGTATCCTTCAATTTGTCCTCCAACTTCTTAGCCATGCGTGTATTACTCGAACTTGAAATCAACTCGCTGGCAGACATATGAATAGAATCAACAGGTGAAATGTGGGTTTCAATATCAGATTGGAATACTTGATGTTCACGTATTTGCTCTTCTAGCCGTTCTCTAATAAGAGAAGCGGGTCTAAATATATTTTTGAATTCGCCCTCAGCACCCGTCAACCAACCCACAATCTTATCCAAAGCATCTTGAACTCCTTGACACTGAACTAACGCTGTTTCCAAATCCTGGCAACGTTCGTTAAGAGCATTCTTTAGTTGATTATACTTCTTATCCAAAGCAATGACAGGTTCTTCAATTCTGGACATATCAGTTGAAGACAATTGTCCTTCTAAAGATCTCAATAGAGAGGCAGTGGCTTGCTTGGCATTGTCAATAAGGCGGCTATTGGTAACAAACTCATTATGCAGAGTCTTGGCTTTATTTAATTGTTCTTCAACGGTTCTGGTATCGGTGCCAATTGATTCATTGAGAATTTTATTAGCTCTGGGTTCCGCATCTTGTAGCCAAAGTCGGGCCTTTTCAAGAGCATCACTGTATTCTCTTTGTCTTCCGCCAACACCGGACAATCTATCAGCTAACATATTGGCCCGGTTGAGCAAATCGCGGTATTGTTGGCTCACTAAAGAAACCTCGCTGCGAACAGGGGAATCTTGAACTGATAGTGGTTCAATATGAGGCAATCTTGAAGGCAAAGTAGTGCGGAATTCATTCAAAACATTCAAATAGTCTTTGGACTCATCAATGAACTTTTGAGCAGACATATTGATGAACCGAAGGTCTGCTTGATGAGCAATGACATCAGATACGAATTCTTTCGTACTATCAGAGCTGGTATCCAAACGTTGTAAATCACTCAGGGAACGCTCTTTATTTTCCAAAACGCGTCTGGCTTTGTCTAACCATTGAGAGAAAGTTGACAACTCTCCGTTGAGCTTGTGAAGTTCATCACGAGCAGTGAGCATTCGTCTGATCAAACGTTCAGCACGATCGTAAGCTTTATCATAACGCGACTTCAAATTTTTGCCATTCTTTTCCAAATTGGAAACTTCGCTCTTGCTAAGAATTTCGCCGGCGGTAATGACCAATTGGCGAATTTGGTCCAGGCAATGGGAGACAGGTCCCGAATGTTGATCCAGGTCATCTTTAATTTGCTTCATGGTGTTGATCTGGTTACGCAAATCTTCTTCCACTTCTTTGAGAACATCTTGCGAACAAATCTTGTCCTCGATTTCTCCAATCCAGCGCAGAAGCTTGATGAGAGTCTCGTCGCAGAGTTTATATCGTTCTTCAACCGCTTGCTGTAAATTTCATTCGATAAAGGCTTCGCGCAAAAGAGAGGCATCGAAGGAGAAAATAAAACGGATCATGCAACATTTTACCTATTTTGAAGCGTTTGCCACAATGCAATATGCAGCATTCCTTGATGGAATGAAATGGTCAACACCACTTACCTTTCGGGTTGCAAAATTATGTCAAAACAAATGAAACAATAAACCCTAAACCAAATAACGATCAAAACACATGCATACAAGCGCACACAAAAAAGTGATTGATTTGATTTTGATATGTTAGTGTAACAAATAAAAATAAATAAATAAATAAAAAACAGTATAACAAAAAAAAAAACAGTAACTGGAAGAAAAATCTGAAAACAAATACAAAAATAAAAGTTTATGCAACAAACAGTAACACATAAATTGATAAAAAGAAAAAAAAAACTTATTAAAAATGAGTTTGTTGTTACCTTAATAAGCGCAAAGGTGTAAATACTGAGTAATTACTGATAACACCTTTACCTCAACTAACTATTAATTCTTTGAATATGTGTGATGATGGAATGTTGATTTGCTAGTAAATTATAACATTGGCAAGTGATTTACTATGGGGTTGACTGTATGAAAGCAATTTCAAGCTAGTATTGAACTAATGCTGGCTGATCTAGTAACATTTAATTGGGAAATGAGTGTATTGGGCGTGTCTCGTTTGCCGCTTCACATCAAATAAATTATGCTGAAGGAGGAGATATGTACGAAAAGCATCCAAATGATCAACTGGAAAAAAAATTGTAATTTTTTAAATCAGTTAATGATATTAAACTGAGTCGAAGAAGTTGCGTTAAAAGTTAATCGAAAGGAATTGAGATGGTGCTCATTGCTGACGAACAAGGAAGTTGATATTAATTTGTGTGTATTAGTGCTGAATGTGAAACAAAAAACTGGACATGAAGAAACGAATGACGAAATGAATTTTCAGCATGCAGAAAGCCAAACATAAGCACGTCACCAGAAGCGATTGCTGTTTGGCCAATCACAGTAGAAGTTCAAAAAACACGTAAAGTGGACAGAAAAAGAACGAAGCCAATTAACAGACTTACCCTTTCTTCGGCGGGAAGAATGTAACCATTTTGAAAAGCATTACCAAAATCGATTAGCTTGTCTTGCTTTCTGTCGTGAATGCGACCTCCAACAGCATCCACAATTTTGTCATCGATGGCGCTTAATAACGGTAAGACAGATCCACTTTCGGGATCTTTGATAACGGTACTTGAAGGATCGATTAAATTGTCGGTAAGAGCGTCACTTAGAGATAAACGTTTGCGATTGATCACCGAAGTGTTTTCGAAAGGATCAGTGAAGCCGCCCGTAACCGGATTATACAATCCATATTCGATTCCTTCGATGAGGCTAAAGCTTCGCTTGGGAGTGACCAGGAGACCGAAATCAAGGGCATTCGGAAGCGAATGTAATTTAGAAGTGGAGGAATCTAGCACATTTGCCTTTTCGGCATCAACCAAGCCCTTACGGAAGCTTTCGGGCAGTTTTACTAGCTTCGTTTTGTTGGTATCTTTGACCAAAGCTGTGTCCGAATCAATGTAACCACACGTAATGGATTCTTTAAGCGTCATAGTTTGATTGGATTTCGGATCGTGAAATTTGCCGGTGTTAATATCTAAATACCCTTTCCCCACCGCATTTTCAAAAGCAAACGGTTGAATTAGATAAATTGGTAAATCCTGATTATAGATAACAATTCGCGACTTAATATTACCCGTATTTGGCTCAAACACTACTAATTTGTCCACAACGAAAGTCTTATCATCAATGCCTTTTTGGACGTTTTCAAATTTGCCATTCTCGCGACTCTTAAATACAGCTTCTTCAGGTTTCAATAAATCAAATTTGATAGCTTCATCCAAAGTACACTCGCGCGATTGTTTCGATCCCATTTGTTGGGAAACCTGTGCCAGAGTTTCAGTAAGTTCTTCAAACATTGGTTGAGTAATGGTAACTAAAATGCCCTTTTCTAAAGCCCTATCGAAGTTGTAACTCTTTTTGGATTTCTTATCCAAAACGCGACCCTTTTCAACGTCAATACTACCATCAGAAAGTGCTATTGTTAATGGTTTGATGGTTCCCGAACTGGAATCCTTAATTCCTGTCGAACAAGGATCAATAAGACCAACATTGATAGCTTGATTTATATCGTAAAATTCGTTATTACTGGGATCTACAAATTTGCCAGATTCCGCCCTAAATAATTGGCACCTCACAGCTTCCTCAACAGTTAGCAACCGATGGATAGTGACAATATATCCTTGTTCAGCAGCATCCAATAAATTTAGAACACCGTAAGCTAATTTGTAAGTATTTTTCTCGGGATGTATGATGTGCATTTTAATTGCATCGGGCAATCTTACATATTTGTTATGTTCGTTGTCTTTCACAAGCGATAAATTTGGATTGATTAATTCAATTTCGAAACTTTCTTTTAAATTATAACGTTTTCCAGTCAAAGGATGTACTAATTGATGCATGTCCTTATCATATAATCCCATCGTTAAAGCTTCATACAATCCAAAGTTGCAAGTTTCGATGTCAACAATCAAACCTAGTTCGAGAGCATCGTTCAATGGTAAACTCTTCTGACTTTTAGGCTCTGAAAAAGTACCTTTACGTTTATCAACAAAGCCTTGACTGCAAGTATCTCTAAGATTCAGCAATTTCCTATTGGGTTTATCAAAATAGCAAGGAAGTAAAGGATTGATAACAAAATTGCGAATAGACTCATGCAAAGTGACTTTTCTATTAGTTTTGGGATCCAAAAATTTACCATTTTTATCGTCATACAGCCCTTGGTGTAAGGCTCTTTGCAAACTAACGGCAGAATTGTTATCAATCAATAAACCTTCTCTAAACGCTTGTGGAATCGCTAATTCTCGCTCGTTATTATCGCTGAAATCAGTTACGTAACCCGAGACTGGATCAACGTATCCTGCGTGTATTGCATCCAGCAAAGGCACTTTTCTCCACTTACTAGATTTCGTATCTTTAACACCAGCAGAGTCTGGGTCGATAAGGGAAACTTCCAAAGCTTCAGATATTGTTAAGTGATGACCGGAGCGCGGATCTAAAAATGTTTGACTGTCTTCATCAAATATTCCGTTGTGGACAGCTTCGTGAAGCGGAATTGGCAATGATATATCGAACAAAATGCCTTCTTCGTAGCTTGCCGCCAAATTTAGAGGAGTCGAATATTTGTTTGAAATAACAAGACCTCTTTCAACATCGACAATACCTTCTTCGGCAGCTTGATCAAAGGGTATTATTTCTTCATCAATGGTAACCAAAGTATACGATGTATCAAGATAACCGCGGTTAATTGCCGATTGAGCCGATAAAACTTCTTTGTTTTGAGGATTAGTAAAACTAGCATTTTCTGTATCGTAATATCCTTTGTCTATAGCTTCTGAAAGAGGTATTTGGGTATTGTGAGGAATAATGATTCCTTTTTCTTGTGCTTCAATAAGATTCATTTCAGTTTGTGTTGTGGGATCGTAAACTTGACTCTTAATTGGGTCCACAATTTTTTCATCGATGGCTTCGTTCAATGTTATAATTTCTTTAGATGTAGGTTCGCAAATAGTCAAAGCAGCCGGGTTAATTACGTTTTGACGAATAGCTTCTTGTAAGGACATATTTGTATTACCGATATTAAATTGACTCTTTGAGCCATCATACAGATTTTGAGCTAAAGATTCTTGTAATGTGAATGGAAGTACTTCACTGAAAATGTAGCCTCGTAAATAAGCTTTATCAAGAGTCATTTTTGGGTAGATGATAACTCCTTCTACAGGGTCCAAAAGTTTACTTTCGACGGCATCATTATATTTTAAAATTTTGGAATGTTTTTGATCATTAATGGTCACTTTTGAAGGATTTATTAAGTTATCTTTAACGGCTTGCAATAAAGTTATTTGAGAACCGGAACCAGGGTCCAATATTTTGCCAGTTTTTGGCACATAATAATTTAGTAATATTGCTTGAACTAAATCGAAGACAATTGGTGCATTTTTAATTAGATTTTCAGAGACTGCTTTTTCGTATGGAACTAAAGCTCCCGTTTTGGAATTCAAAATAAATCCATCCTGAACCAGTTTTTCATTTAGAGCTTGCTTTAATGGTAATGATTTGTTATTTTTTGTATCTAAAATTTCAGTATGTTTGTCGTCAATAATTTGCCGAACAATTGCTTCATCTAAAGTGATCAGTTGCTTATTTAAGGGATCTTTAATGAGACCGCTAGGAGAATCGTGCAATTTCTTAACGATGGCCGCTTTTAAGGTGATTGGTCTTCTAATGTCCAACAGATAACCTTCCATGAACGCTTTAGGGAATTCTATTGTCTCTTTTGAAGTGGTATTAATTATGACTCCGCGATTGGGATCAACTATTTTATGATCAACGGCTTGATAATACGGAACAATTTGCATGGTTTTCGGATCTCGAACGGTAACTGATTTTGGATCGATTATTTTTGAATTTAATGCTTCTTTCAAATCGACAATTTCTCCTGATTTGGGATCTTTGATTCCGATATTTTCCGGATCGAACTCTTCCGATTCCGTAATTTCTTCCAATGTTAAAGAAGGATATTTTTCCTCGGGTAAATCATCGGCATGTATAATCCAACGTAACTTTATTGCTTCGAAAAACGGAACAAATTTATTATTCTTGTTATCAATTACTGAACCCGTATTCTGATCAATTATCGGAATTTGCAAAGCCTCGTAAAGAGGTAAATAAGTCCTACGCTTTTTAGCCAAATCTTTAACTAAAATAGTTTCGGGATCCAAAACACGCAATTGAAACAGTTCAGTGAAAGTAATTGGTTGATGGGTTTCTCGATTGATAAACTGTAAAGTTTTTAAATTGAAATAACCCAATTTTGTTAACGATTCGGGAGTCAAATCTTTATCGATTCGTGTAATGAATTCTATTTTGTCGTCCAATAATTCAATTTGGCTGTTGGACATTACAAGAACCACATCTTCTGGGGTCAAATCTTGCGCATTTAAACCGTCTTGAACAGTATAAGGTAGCTGACTGTCTTTATACATTACTCTGCAAATTTCAGGTGAAATTAAATTCCTAATAATAGCCTCTTGCAATGAAAGTTTAGGATATTTATGGCTGACAATAGGCTGCAATTCATTGACGACAATTGTAACGGTTTTCTTTTCTTCTAAAATTTTTGATTCTGCTGTCATTACTAAGGGTGGTTCTTTAGCTTTTGCTGTCATTACTAAGGGTGGATCTTTAGATTCAGCTGCCATTACAACGGGTGGTTCTTCGACTTTTTCTACCTGCTTACCAGTTTTCTTTTTCCGCTCAGGAGCAACAGGTTTTTCATTAGATTTTGATGCAACTTGTTTGTTTGATGTTTGTGCTTCAGGTATCTTTTTCTCCCTTTTCTCTAATTTATTCTTAACTGCATTGACAGCAGCAGCACCAGCTACCACTGGGGCAACAATTGGTGCAGCTAATCCGCCAATTACAGCAATAAGACCCATTTTAGCCGCTTTCTTAAAATCAACCGATTTGCCGGTTTTCTCGTCTTTAACATTGCCGGTTTCTTTATCAATCAGACCTTTACTAACCGCTTGATCAATTGTCAAAGGCTTCTGAGAGTTAACATCATAAATCAATGAATTAGGATCAATGACATCTTTCTGTAATGCTTCAGCAAAAGTTAACTTCTGTCCAGGGGATGTTGGATCTTTGAAAGTATTTGTTTGGGGATCATAAATTGTATCAAAAGCTTCCGCGATATTCAATTCCGTTATGTTAGATTCTTCACTAGAATAAGTTGGAGGAGCAGCTTCAAGAATTCCTTCTTGTAAAGCCACACTAATATCTATCTGATCATGCGATACCGGATCGGTAAATGTTCCTTGATTTAAATCTACTAAACCTCTGTTTAAGGCTTCTGTGAATGAAATAGCATTGTCCTGGAGAACAGTTTTTGAAACAACTTCTTTTACATCTTTTACTATTCCTTTTTCTTTCGCTTCTTCCAGGGGCAAAACTTCACCGGTTTGAAGATTTTGAACTTGGTTTGAATCTAACATCGAGTATCCTTTAAGAATCTCAATAGAAGTGGTTGTAACAATATGAATAGAAGTTGGTGTGGAAGTTTGTGTTAGAATTGTTTCCGGTTTGGTCAGCAATTCACTCAACGGTTTTATTAACAGCAAGCCCGATTCTATAGCTTCATTAACAGGTATATTCTTTTCGGATTTGGTGTCGTGGAATGTTTGTTTATCGGGATCAATTAGATTTTGGTTGAGTGCTTCTGCAATATCAACGCATTGCGAACTGGGAGTAAACGGTAAAGCCATAATTAAATTTTCATCAATTGCAGCCTTTAAAGGCATAATTTCGCCGGAAATTGGATGCTTAAATGTTTGTTTATCTGTATCAATTAATCCGCGTTCAAGAGCTACTTGGAATGTTAAACCAGCCGGTGGAATATCTTCTATATCTTTAACGGCATTATCAAAAACGTTTTGTTCAACAGCAGACTTCAAATCAAGCGGACCCAAAGATGTTTTAACAGTACCTTGCGAATCATCAAATTGACCACGTTTAAGGGCTTCATCTAAAGTGATTTCATCACCATTTGGTTCTAATAATTTACTGAGCGGATCAACAATATCACAATTAATGGCCTCATGTAAAGTCAATGATTGTCCCGTTTCCGGATGTACTACTTTACTAGTCTCAGGATCAATAAGACCCTGTCTAAATAATTCAGGCACCGACAGACTTTTGTTTAACGGTATCAATACTTCATTTGTGCCAAGAGGATCTAAAATACCCCGGCACATTGCTTCATTGATATTAACAGTGTCACCTCTTTGCGGATCTACAATTTTGCCCTTCTTGCCATCTATTTTCTTACTGTCAACAGCTTCTTGAAGATTTACAGGAGCACCGCTTTCAGATTCCCGCGAAAGTTTCTCCAACACATCAGCAGTTTGAGGATCCAAAATACCCTTCATGACCGCATCTTTAGGTTTAATGACCTTTTTGCGTAATTTTGAAATGGTAACCGGTAAAGGTGATTTTTCAGGACTTAAAATGGCGCGACCGATTGCTACTTTATATTTTGGTTCAATTGCAACCCTAGCTTTAGTTTTTACATGTTCAGAAGGAGTAGTCGAAAGATCAATACTACTAACAGGCAATGAAGTAGGCTTTTCTGCTTTAGATACTTTAGATTCATTTTCATTTGAATTTATTGGCTTTTCAGTGGTTGCAGTTTGAGTTTGAAATTCTTCAGAAGTTGCACTTGGTATTACAGTAGTAGTAAATGAAGCAGTAAACATTTTTCCGGGAGCTTGTTTAAGTTCTTTAATCATTCGATCATGTGTTTCTTGATTGATAATGCCTTGTTCCAAAGCTTTATTAACGGGCATTTCTTCACCTGTTGCAGGGTTTAGAACAATTATACGACTCATTGTAGAGCTATCAACTTCGGAATCAGATTTTAGTTCAACTGGTTTTTGAACAGCATTGCTTTTAAGTTGATCAATTTCGTCTTGCGTTAACAAACCTTTGGAAATAGCTTCTTCTGCCGTAATTTGAATTCCCGTATTTGGATCTTTCACCCAAAATCTACTGATTGTAAACGATTCGGTTTCGCTGGGTTGATTCATTAGGGCTTGATATTCAGCAGGTGTTATGACTTTGGTGTTCAATGCTTCATCGGCAGTAATAGCATTTCCTGTTTTTGGATCCGTTATCATTATACGCGTAATTGCAATGGGTTCTTTTTGATCAGCTTGCTTATACATTTTTGTCAATTCTTCTTGAGTAACAATACCTTTTTCAACAGCAGTTTCTGCAGGAATAGTTTCACCACTTTTCGGATCTTTAACAACTAGCTTAACTTCGTTTACTTCTTGCGAAACAATAATTGATTCACTTTGGTGTTTGCTTTCCTGCAGAACTGATGTTATGAGAAAGTCGCCGTTATCGGGTGTTTGCGGCAAATCCTTCTTCATATCATCCAACTGCGCTTGAGTAATCAAACCGATTTTAACCGCTTCTTCGGCTTGATAAGTTTTATCAGATTTTGGATCGGTAATAGCAATTTTCGTAACGGTTGTAGGCACTGAATGTTCAGGAGACCTTTCGCTAGTGATTAAAGCTTGCGTTTGGTACTTATCATAGCTGTTTTTATCAATGATACCCCGGCCTAAAGCTTCATCAATGGGTACTTGCTCACCAGTCTTTGGATCAATGATAATTGACTTTTTAACAATTTTCACTATAGATTGAGCGGCTGCAAGAGGACCACCTATAACAGCCACAATTCCGAATTTTGCAGCATCCGATAAATTGATCTTTCTACCAGTAACATCTACGTAATCACCAGTCTGTTCATCGATTATATTTCTATTGATCGCTTCGTTAATATTTAAATCAACACCAGTGGCGGGATCTTTAACTTTCACAACACTAGGTGGAATAGCTTTGGTTTTTATTGCTTCCAAAAGCGTCTTGGATTCATTCTTATGGGGAACAATAATCATAGCATTAGCCGGTTCGTAAATAATGCCATCTTCTAACTGAACCGGCTCTAAGGTACTCTCGGAAACTTTAATTTCTTTATAAGTTGGAGGATTCTTATCAACAATTTCGGACATTTCAACAAGATCAGGTTTACCGGGCTGTTTGGTCACTTGAATTAACCGTTGACTAGAATGATTAGGTGACTTCATATTATCAAACAAAACATACTTCTGACTGATGGCGTCCTTCATTGTAATACGGTTTCCGTTATGAACATTGTAACGACCTAAACTATCTAATACTTTTTTTTCTAAACTCTTGGCTATATTAATGTGATTATTCGTAACAGGTTCAACAACAACAGCTGAATTGCGACTAATAAAATCTAAATTAATGCACTCCTCGAAGCTAAGCAAACGATCCGTGCCGGGAATTGTGAACAGACCAGTAATGGGATCAAAAAGTTTCCTGTTGATCGCCTCAGATAGAGGCCATCCATTGGAGGGAACATCATAAACTTGAGTTTCTTTGGGTTTAGTCACCACATCCGATTGGGTTACTTTCACAGTAGTTCTAATGGATGATCCCTTGGGATAAGCACCGGTGCTTGCAATTTCAGTATCGGGAGCCAAACGATGTTCACAAATAGCTTGAGCTATGGGAACAATTTCATTGGTGTTATGGTCATGGAATGTCTGTTTATCATTATCAATAAGCCCTTGCCGAAGGGCCTCCGTATAAGTGATGGTGCCTTCTTCGAGAGGGCGTGATGTGGTGGAAACAGAAGCGTATCTGGTGATGGACATGGACGTGGTTCTACTTGTAACAAAAATACTCAACAACGAATTGATAAGGGCAGCACCTTCAGACGTAATTAAATTTTCAGCAATGGCATCGTTTAAAGGCACGACTTTGTTTCTTCTAATATCAATAAAATTGCCTGTTCGAGGGTCAAGGTACCCTTTGAATACTGCTTGTAGTACGGTTAATTCTTGCGCGTCTTCGAAAATGCCGCAATTCCGCGATAACATTTCGTAAATGTCTGGTTTTACTTCGCCAGATTTAACACCATCCACAAACGAAACTAGTTTACCGCTCTTCACATTTGTCACTAAACTTCCACCGTAGTTTTTGCTTACGTAACCTTTGGCACTTGCTGAGTTGAAGCTAATGTATCCGGACTTATCAGGCGATTGGAAGCCATCAATATCAAACAGGGATTTTTGCGCTACTGAAGTAATAAAACCTCTTTTAATGGCTTCCACTATTGGCATCACTTCGTTTGACAAATTATTGAAAAATGTACCGCTTTCAGGATTGATAATTCCACACCGTACAGCATCATTTAAAGTTAAAAGCTCATCGGTAGCAACGTTTGTAACAGAATTAATAGTGTTTGAGTCCAATACGCCGCGATTTATAGCTTCTAAAATACTCAATTTCAACTGATGGTTCGGGGACCAAATATTCGCTTGGGCATCTAATAAATTTAGATCAAAGGCTTCGGTTAAAGTCAGAGGCTTAATGATTAGTTGCCTGCGTTTCGCCTCAACAAACGGTAATCTTTCGTGGTTAAATATAAATTTCCCAAGCTTCGGATTAATTATGCCCTTCTCCAAAGCTTCCGTTAACGTAATTTTCGTATCCCTTTTAGAATCAACGATTTCGCGCACCTCACCATCTAAAACACCCGTCTTGACCGCCGCATCCACCTGATATTTATTACCGGAATTCCGATCCACAATCCAACCGGTTTTCTCATCGACCAAACCGCGATTCAACGTTTCGAACAAAGACACAGCTCCGGTTTCGATGCGAACGGTATTGTGCGTGTTTAAGTAACCCCTTTGAAAGGCTTGTTTGGCGGTCAACACTTCGCCGGTTTCTAGCTTGTAATTGCCTTCGCATAACCCCGCCAAATCTACTTTTCCATCATCAGCACCAGCTCCAGAAGGCTCTACAATTACCTTAATGCGTTTTTCGGTCGGGAAGCCATGCTCCGCCTCGAAAATCTCTTTTTGGATCGCTTCCAACAGGGTTAAGTTCTGGCCGTCCCCTTTGATGCCGCAAGGACTTTGAAGACGTTCAGCTATTTGAGGCTCAACGAGTCCTCGCTTACAGGCTTCGTCGATGGTGACATGCGTTCCATCTTTGTCAGCCACCACCTTTCCAGTTCTAAGGTCCAGTATTCTGGACGAGATGGCATCTCTAATGCTGACCAACTCGCCTGTGAAGGGGTTGTAAATACCGGGTGTGTCTATTATAGGGTCGCTTATCACACCGCCGGCTTCGAAGTCGCGCTTTACTTTGGACGTGACGGGCGGATAAATGTGCGTCGTACTGGTAAATTTATCGGGAGACCGACCGTTTGTTGTTACATTTTCTTCGCGAGTTATTTTTACGGTGGTACCGTTTTCTTTTTGACTGGTTGAAATGAATCTGCGAATTGCAGAATTTTCAATTTTAATTCGCAAGTTTCAATTAAGGCAAGCAATTAAAGAGGGTGATAAGTTTGAAAAGAGACTTACTGCTTATGGTAGTGGGTGGTTGACGTGAACGTTGAGGAATGTTCTATGGCACTGCTAATGTGGAACTCGGACTTGAAGGTCCTGAAGGGTTTCGGTCGCTCGGATTCTACCAGGCGCTGCAACAAAATTTTCAATACAATAATAATGATGCATTGAAACACAGAAAACAAATAATTTTAAAATTTTATATAAAAACATACGAAGAGCTTTTACTTTTGTTATTACAACATCGCCAAAAACTTAACAACTTTCCTAAGAATTCAAAAAAGTGAAATTTATAACTTGGAATTCAAACAAAATTCATTTTCAGCAATGACATCAAAATATTTAGTTTACTCGTAAACGTTATGAATAATTCATAATTCATTAGACATGACCGTATAATTAATTTCCAAAAATAAACCAACTCAATGTTAATATTTGAAATTCAAAGAAATTATGTTATAAAATGTTTTATTTTTTAACAACTTATCTCACAATCAGCAGTTAAAAAATGAGTATTATTAAACAAGTACCAGACAAGTACAGCAATGAAATAAAAAGGTCCACTTAGCGCATTAAAAAAAAAATTGCGCCAAGTTTCATGAACAAGGACAAACCGAACCACAAATAAAACCTACGCATTTATGCAACTTTTTTTCGAACTCATTCAAATATATATTTTAAACGAACTTATTGATACAAATGGAAACTTTGTTTTTCAGTAAGAGACTAAAAATAAACTTGGCTACACAGACAGTCGAATCTGGAAGTGCCGCCTGCTGCTTGAAAATTTTTGCTCAATGGAAAATTAATTATAATCATTATTGCAAACCAAACTATTGATGTAAATGTTTAATAAAGTTGACTAATAAATAACACCCACCCACGGAATATTTCCTAGTTCGTGACGGAAATTATACATTTGGTCACGTAGACTTTTTCTAGTAAAATCACAAGATTTTGCAACGTTATCCTTTTCCATATTAGTGCAAAAAAAAAAACGAAATCACGCAAATTAACGTTTAATTAAACACCAAATAAAAAAACTTGTAAGCCAACACATTAATAAGCGCACTATTCGCGCGGAGCGAACGTGGAATACTGACTTAATGAGAATTTAAGTCATCACATAGAACTTTACTTCCCATACCAGAAAAAATCAAACTCAAGCGAATGAAAAACTCGTTCTGACTAATAGAATTTTAGTTTTTTCACCGATAAACGTAATCACGCTTATCCTACCTATGCTCACTAAAGCATTTATTTGTTTGTTTTTCGGTAGGTAAAATTTTTCTGATAAAAGTAAAAGGTAAAAGCACAAAAATTCGCAAAACCTTGACATCTTTGGCCAGACATTTTTTTGGTTTTAATAAATTAGAAGCCACCTGACATTATAAATATAACTAACTATAACTATGCCAATGAAAAAATAACGCGCTAAAACATAATAATCAAATCAAGAAAAATCCGTTAGCTAATCACGCAAATTAACATTTCTAGTTTATTTTTATCCGAATAGTAAAGCCGATTAAGCTTGGCTTAAAATCAATTGATTTTAATGAGAAAATTGCATGTAGAAAATGCTCTTATTGTAAAAACGCTATATTTAGAAATGATTTAACAGTCATAAACGGAAGTTGCAAATGAAATTGAAAGTGGTGCAAATTAGTATTAATTATAATTACAGGTGTTCCAACAGCTGATGCTGATATTAATGTCATTGCCTACTTTTAAAGATGATGTCATTCACAGCATCTTAAGTTTTTACCACTATTACGTCAAAATATTGGCAATAATTTTAAAACTACTTCGAAATTTAATAATTTGAATATAGTCAAATACCAACCATAAATTAAGTAAATAAGAGATAATAAATTGTTTATAGAATCCTTTTAATAGGATTCATAAGTGTTTGTCGCAATCAATCAATAAGTAAAAATAGTTTCTAGGACAATTACGAGTGTGATGATAATTGTTTTTGTTAACGATGCAAATACAATAATAAATCTTTCGCAATAAACAATCAATTATTTTTCTTTTTGAAAATGCAGTCTTAAAAATAATAAATATGAAACCAAATTAAAAAC
The DNA here is from genome assembly GCA_030556065.1 of Holobus sp. GC000080. NCBI lineage: Eukaryota > Metazoa > Arthropoda > Insecta > Coleoptera > Staphylinidae > Holobus > Holobus sp. GC000080. The sequence goes on from JASKGO010000393.1 coordinate 31,573, forward strand.
TCACCTTAGTGACTATATCGCCGGGACAACGAGCGGCAATTTCCTCCATCCTGCCGTAAATCCGGTCGACAATTTGCTGATATCTAGCATTGAATTCCTCCAGTTCGGCACTAGTTTCGTCCGCTCCGCTCAGTCCAGGACTTCGCATGTTAGCCAGTTCGGCGTCCAAGGAAGGCTGGTACTCCAGAAGCTGTTCTCTGAACTTCTGCAGTCCTTTGCTCCATATCTAATGTTATAGGGTTAGAGTTTTGGTTAGGCTAGGTTAGTGCAAATTATCTAAGCGGTGAACTGTTGTTGAAATGTGTCTCGGTGTAATTTACTGATATCTCCAACCTACTCTTGATGGAAATTTTAGCTTCAGTAAAGAATTCTAAGAACCCTATCACCCGAAAAGTATTTTGTAGTAGATTATAGTAATTGTAGTATGAATAATATAAACATAGGAAATTTAACTGCACTAAAAGATAAGAATAACTACTTTATGAAGAAGTGATCAATCAATCAATCGCACATTCATACGCTTCATACTCTTATCACAGAACCATTTACAAACCTGTGTGTCATGTAATGTTTCATTTATGATTCAAAAAAGAAAACATGTTTCGCTTCTAACCGTTTTCGAAGATATTTACCTTTCCTTCACGAATGTAGCGTCCTCCCTTATCGTTTACGTTTTCTATGTTAGGTGCACGCTCTACTACAGTGTTTAGAAGATTCTGTAAATAACAATTTAGTGGTATTAGGTATTAGTAATTAGTAGCCAGTGCTGTTTCAAAAACACTACTACTTGTGACAATAACTAAATCTACTCTTGTGCCCATCCCATCCTTCTTTTCATCTTGTGAACCCACTAAATATCCCTTTAGGGTGCACACCTTGTGCTTACCAATAGTGTTTTCAATCATTAATAAGTTTAATTCCAATATTACTCATTTCTCGACCATCAACTAATTTTTTTAACACCCCTAAACCAATTTTAGAAACTTACTCGGGTCGCTTCTAAATTATCCTTGGGTCTCTGCATTATAGGCTGCAAAGTTTCCAATTTCGAATACTGCTCATCGATCCAATTGTCCTCAACTTCCTTGGCTTTCTTGAAGCTCTTCAACAACTTGTAAGCTTGTTCACATCCCGTTAACGATTTCGCCAACTGACTACAAACATTGCTCCAGCGGTTGTTTAGTTTTTGAATATCGTCATCCAGACGTTTCAGATCAACGTGCGGACCTCTATGATTGGCTCTCGATTTTTCGGTCAAGCGTCTAGTGTTATCAAAGTCATCATTGAGTTGATCCATAGCGATTTGTTGGTGTCCCACTGCCGATTGCAATTTCAGCAAGTCATCGTGGACCATTTCAAGGGCTTTTTGCGTGTTGGGCAGCTCCTTGAACAGGGCTAATTTACGTTCGAATTCGCTGATGGCTTGCGACGCATCTTCCATTCCATTGATGACAATTTCAATACACTTTAGACGTTCGATATACAAATTGCTCAAGTTTAGAATGTTATTCCACTTATTGAGCACCTTCTCAAGATCTTTCTTCTGCTGAGGCGTCTTCAAAGTAATGCTTCGGAACGTATCTTTCACTTGCTCAACTTCGGCTTCGATGGTCTGAAGACGTGACTCGAACTCTTTGTGTTCGAACACTAGATGATGAAGAGAGTCCAAATCTCTAGGTAGATGTGAGATAACCCTCTGGTTGATTATTCTTTCAGCCTCGTCCAAAGATTGTACCAACAAACTTATCTGATTGGCGAAAATGCGAGCTTGGTTTTTGCTTTCCTCTTCAGCTCGGGCGCGTCTTTCCAATTCGTCGAAAAGGCGATTCACTTCGTCGATTTCACGTCTTAGCCGTCTCAATTGCGGATCGGATGGATCTCCTTCAGCGAAAAGTTTATCGGCATCATCATTTAAAGCTCTGCGTATGGCGTTTCGTTGTTCGGCACCGATGGCTATGAATTGCGCCAAGTCCCAGCTCTTCACTACCTTAATGGTAGCGAAGATCATGTTTTGTCTCATGCGTAGCTGTTTCTTCTGCCACAGCTGAAGAGTAAGATCGTATTGACGTCTTAGACGATCGGCAGCATCCAAAGCATCCTTATCCAGCGGTGGAATAACAAAGCAAACACTTGGCACTTGGCAATCGATTCCTTTTTCATTCTGTACACGCCACTTGATACGGCCAGAGTTATCAATGAGGGTGCACTCCTTATTCTTTTCAATCGAAAACTACATAAACAAATTTGGAAAAAAGTTATTGCAAATCCAAAATTGAAATTTCAAAAGAAGAAGCTTACGTTGTTTTGTTTGTAACTGCAGAGGGCTTTCACTGTAATCGGTCTGGTCACAGGCTGTCTTCTCAGTTTTAATGGCACTACTTTTTCAGCACGATCGGCAAGCTTTTGCACCTGCTCGCCGAAAGCGTTCAGCTCATCCCTCAATGTTTGCATTCCACGCAAAAGAGATTCACCCTGGTCCAAAGTAAATTCACCTTGGCTGAATTCGTTGTTCAATATTTCGGTTTTTCTGCAATCCGTAAATAAATTAACAATTTCAAAAGAACCGAAACTAGGAAAACGTACTCTTTTAACCAATGCTCGGCAATGGAAACATCTTTGTAGAAGTTTTGGTAGTAATGGGCATTCTTCAGGTGCTCCTCCAAGCAATGGGTTAATTGCAGAATCCATGCCCATTGCGCTTGCATGGAGGCCATGTGAGCTTCAATAGCTTTTATTGCGGGATGGCTTTGTAAGACTAGACTTTCACCGCGGTCTTGCACGGCGCCGAATTGGATTTCACGTTTTTCCAATTCGCTCATCAACGACTGCAAGAAAACTCTCCTTTTATTTACTTTGGCCAATTAAAATTACTGCTAAGCAATAAACCATTACGATTTTTTTTCCTGAGCGCGACTTTCCTTTAATTAACTTAAAATCTCGCTTGACATTAATATGTTTTTTTCACTTGCTTCTTTTTAAGAAAGAATTTTTACAATAAATAAATAAAAAATATTTAAGCAAAAAACATTGATGATAAAAAAACTGCAATTAAAAAATCGTTTGTCGTAAAAACGTGGCAGCGCTTATTAGTAATTTCTTTAGACATTATTCTTGTAAGAAATAATTAACCGTGACAATGACTAATCACGTTGAAACGTGCTTAGGCAATGAAAGAATATAGGAAAACGAATAGCATACCTCTCCACCACTGCCAAACTTATGCTGCATTAATAAGATGAAAATGATTAGTATGCCAATGAGGAAATCAATCACTTACCTCGTAATACTGCTCGACAGCGTTAAGATTCATGCGGGTGTCGGACCAATCGCGAGTCACTTCAATTTCCTCTTTCTCGTTCAGATAATGCAGCTCGTTGGTGGCCGCTTTGATAAAATCGAGAAGACTGTGCAGTTCGCTCATCCTGCTATTGGAAACGGCCACCAGTTCGGTGTAGACTTTCTGGAGAGTACTCAGATGCTGATTATAGAGAGCCAATTCGTCTCCAGTGAAGTATTGCCGCCCCCGGACGCACACATCGACTTTAGCGTTGAAATTGTTGACGAGCGAATGTTCGCGTTCGTGCACGTTGACCTCGTGCTGCACCTTAGGCAAGTCGCTGCCATAGTCGGCTTCCTGCAGCTGCTTCAGTTTCATGCGGCACCACTCGATGGCCTCTTGCAGGCCGCGGAAGTGAGGGTTGGTGTCGACATTGCGGGTCTCCTGAACGGTGCGCACGTGCTTGGTAACGGTGCGCTCCTCGACCGGAAAGCTGATGTTGCTGAGGGGCTCGACCAATTTCCGGATCGCGAAACGCTTCACCTCCACCCATCGTTCGTGCAGTTTCTTCACGCGGCTCTCGAGTTCCCTGGCCTGCGGATAGCGGCCGTTAATCAAGGTGTGCACGTCCGTGAAGAGCGACTGAATGATGTCTTCGATGATGCTGAGCTCTTCGTTGATGTGATCCGCCATCTTTTTCGCTTCGAGGGGATGCATGCGGTCGATTCGTCTCGATTCCTCGTCGATTTTTCGTTCGATCACGTCCAAGTTGGCGTCCGTCTGCTTGATTTCCCGGTGCACTTTTTCCGCCAGTTTCTGCAGACGTTCCAAGCGCTTGATTTCCTCCGTTACGTATCGCTCGCGCTCCTGGTACGCCACACTCAGACGCGTCCAATTGCGTTCGATGGAGTCTAATTGCAGTTCGGGTTCGATGTCGATTTCGCCCACCGATTTGAAATGCTTCTCTAACTCACGATAAATCTGAGTGAGGTGATTCTTATCGCGCTGTCTCGGCGGCAGCTCTTCGCTGCGGAAACGGTTCAATTCACTTGCCACTTTCTTCATCTCAATTAGGGTCGATGGGAATGATCGGTCCTTTACAATAAAATATTACATTTCAAAAGTGTCGGTCATCTTTGAATATGATTTCGAGTTCGAGCAAAAGGATAAAAAAAAGCTTAAAAAAATGCCGTTAATAAATTACCTGCATCAAACTAATCTTTTCCCTCATCCAAAGGTGCAAGCTGGACGCCAGTTCCCTAAAGTCGTGCACCTTTTCTTGCGCCATGGCATCGTAAAGCGGATGGATCCTGGGTGGTTCCGGGAACACTTCGTGCAAGGACGAAATGTACGTGATGAGCGATTTCTCATCAGGCTCCTGGGTGTCCACATCTGCAACACGAAGAGAATCGCACAATAAAATCAGCCGGGCAGTCCATTTGGGGAATGCAGGTCAGGGTTAAAAGCCCACACAATACATATGTATGATGTCACTTCGAGGAATCGTCGTCGTCGTCGTCGTCGTAAACAACGTGTGCACGGTACAATTACCAAGCGATGTGTCACTTAGATATTGGGCTGGCAAATCAAAGAGAGAACTGCATCATTGAGTAACATTTACCTTCAGGATCGAGCAATCTCGTGACGCCGTACTCTTTTTCGGCCAGATAGAAGGCAGTCTCCATTCGCTGGCGCGGCTGCTGATGCCGGGCGCGACTCCAGTCCAACAAATCCGGCCGGTTGCGATGGATGATGGCCGAGAAGGCCAAGCCGCTGCGCCAGGAGTTGGTGAAGTCGGTGACGCGCACACCGGGATACTTGTGCGTCATCTTCTGCGCCCATCGCAGCAGATAGTCCTTAGCGGTGATGTTCTGCTCGCTGCCGACGACAATATCGGAAATCTGCAATCGAAACGAGAGGAATGCATTTGAGAATTCGTGCTGAAAGAGAGAGGCTCGAACGTTGGTTGTGTGTTATTTATTAAACTAAACTAACTGTAAATCTTCTTTGGTATTTGCCTTTATCACGATTTTAGGAGCAATAAATAATAATATTCCCGTGCTTTTACTAAACATTACACATTCTATTTTAATGAGCGACTCAGTGAAATTCATAATATGCACAATAAAGGATGCAAAATGTGCATGTAGTTGGTTTCATTATTGCACGCCATTAATTTGTCTAGGCGCGGGCGATGCTAGCGCTTTATGCGCTAGGTGCGGCCACATTCAGAACTAAGCAACAGTTCAGTTAATTAAAAGCACAAAAAGCAAAAATTCTTTAAATGCAGCAAGTAGAATTGAATAATAAACTGAAGCAATTAACTGTTGCATTAACAATTCTTAAAATTAAATGAAATGAAAAAAAAACACTAATTAATTTAATTAAAAGGTAAAAAAATACATTTAGCCAACGGTAAAGAAAGTGCAGCGAGTGTGAAAATCTTAATGAATAATTATGCAAAATGTGCGGGGCATTAAATGCACGCATGGATTATTAAAATAATAACTGACAACAAAACACGGTAAATAATCAATTTAATAACAGAACAGTTCCATTAATCGACCTCAAGTATTTACGATAATTAATCATGAGTGTAATTTAATACTTGGAAGCTTGGAAGTTGAAATACAAAGAGGATTATTCACGTAACGATTATTGCAAAATTGTTAACTGCTAGCTGTTGGAAAAACTGGAAAAACATTTTCAGTTTCTAAACTTCAAATAGCGCAACGTCTTATTTTCAAGTTGTTCAACAGAAGAAAATTGCAACTAAGTACTTGTGACAACAAACGGTGCTAATTGCTTAGACTGTTTGCAAAGGATTTAAATAAATGCATTTCAATTAAGCAATAAAGCGGATTTCCAATGTAGCAAAACTTTATTTATTTGAGTAAAAAATTAACGCTCGACTGATGTGCAATTGAGAAAGACGGCGCACTTATTAGAAAATGTTATATTATGATACAATGAACTTAAAATTAGCACGCTTCCAATGTACAACATTCCTTTATCATTCGGATTCGTTAAGACGAGACCAAAGAAGACCAAAGAAGAAAACCTTTGAAGCTACAGACTGTAAATTCACGGATGGCAAACCACGCAAAAGACGTCTTCATGTTACAACAGCAAGGAGCGAGCAAAGTTTAAAAAACAAATTATTGCATAAAAAAAAACAACATTCAGAAATATATTCAGAGAATAATCGTAATTGTATGCAAATAGAAATAATGATTATAAATTGCGACGAAGCTGGAATGCAAATAACTACTGAACTGAAGTGCGAATCACAACTTTGCATTTCGAAAAGACGATTGGTAAATATTACAAATAATAAAAAAAAAAATAACTATTTATTAGGTTCAGAATGGCAGACGAGTTTATTTTTAAAGTGAATTAGTGATGTCATGCTGCGATTTGTAGTACTTTCAAATAAAGAGGTGCATGATTGGAATTAATTGCTACGCCGAAATGATTCACAAATTAGATGAACCGAATCGTGAAGAAAAAAGACATTGCTTTATTCGTTATAATTCTATAATGTTAGAAGTAAAAGGATTAAGTAAGTCAAGCCATATCGGAAATCAAATGAAGTTTTTTTTTTTTTTTTGTAAAGTTCCCATAGTGAAAATACAGTCCTCTCATCGTTTTTTATTGGCGGGAACGTTTGCTTTTAGCTGGTGCCCTCTTAAATATTTAATTAACAGCCTATTGTTGTTTGCATTGCGTTTGATCTTACTTGTTGATTTTGAAATTAACTGTTTGGAGCGTTAGAAGAGGTTTGGCAATGAAATGCTGCTGGTTCAGATTCGTTTTTATGGACTACTTTTTAATTACTTAAGTTTATGTTTATTAGATAGATTTTTTTCCAATGGGATATTTTAACAAAACTAAAATTAAAAAAAAAAGTAGTTGCAGATCCCTTTTTCTTTATATTTTTTAGTTTTTAAGGTATTATAACAGAATAACTTTGTATTTATATTAACTTTAAAATGTTTAAACCAAGAATTGACCTATTTTGCATTATTTTTCATCAGTTTAATTAACATTTAATAATTAAGGATAGTTTATGTTATATATTTTTTGTTTTGAGTTTTAATTTTTCAATAAAAAGAAATTAATTAAATTCAGATGTTAGTTTTATATTTGCTTGCTTTAAATTTAACTCTTTTTTTAATTAATTTACCGCCAGATAAATTATTTATTGGCATGTAAAACATAATCATATAGTTTATGATTGAAGTTTTGTTACTTTTTTAATGGTAAATAAATTTTTAATAAAAAAAAAATGTTTTTATACATCCCTATTTTCATACGTTGTTTAATTTAAAAGTTGTTTTTCAAGTAAAAATTGTAATTTAAAATTTAAATCCATTTCAAAATTTAAAAATTAATTATGCAGCTTTTTTTTCAATGTATTATTATTTAAAAAAATTATATTTCGTAATTAAGGGTTGTTTTAGAGTCGACTTTTTATGTTTCATTTTTTGGATTTAATTTTAAAAATTACATTATTAATTAAATATAAGCGGTTCCTCTTTTATAATTTTTTTTTAATTCATTTTTAAATAATTTTGCACCAGAAACATTCTTTATTTGCACTTAAAATATAAATTTAATAAATTTAAGTACAAAAAAGTGTAAACTAATATTTTATATTTAAAAACATTTCAAAATATCTTTCTTTGAAACTTAAAAACAATTATTCAGAAGATTTTTTTGAAAAGTGTTGCGGATTTTTTTTTATTTTATAAGAAAAGAAAATTTAATAATATCTATACCACTAATTTAATTTGACATTTTTTATTGGACGGTTTGACTATGATTAATTGAATTATTTTAATTATTACTTATTTATTTGCTCGTAAAATCAAATTTTTAAATAAATTAAAAGCGTTAATTTAAATTTAATTTAGCTTTTATTTTAATAATAATTATTATTTATTTACTTAAAAAGCGAATATTTCAACTAAAAATCTTCAAAGATTATCATTTTAAAATTTATACCAGCAAAAATATTAATAAATAAAATTTAAATCAAAACTTTTAATATATTTAAAAATGTAAATTGATTTTAAGTGGTAATAAACTAAATTTCAAATAAAAAAAAATTATAATTAAAACATTCTAGCAAAAAGAACAAATTGCAGTGATTTACTAAAATTATTATAACATTAAAAGAAAAGTAACATTGAAATTACCTAAGTGGACCATTTGGACCATAAATTAAGAGCGCTCATAAAAAACCAAATAGAAAAAGAAATAAAAACTAGTTCTTTTTTTTTTTAATTAACACAGAAATTAATAGCTATAGTACAAAATTTACAATTAAATAATCTTTAAATAAATCAAAATAAAATAATTAATAATCAAGTAGTTATTTTTAAAATAATTAAAAATAACCAATTAAATGTTTGAAAATTAAAAAAAGAAGACCCAATACAACATAAATCTCGCAATATGGAAAAGAAAGCTCACACATTTGCCACATTACTTCTTCTTTCAATATAATTCACAATTTAATGGCGCCGTAAAATCATTGAAGCAAATCCAAAAAATGTATTTGTAATCAACTTATGTACCAGCAAAACACAATTTCATTTTATATTTCACATTCATATAGGTATACCAAGAAATAAATATCAAACATACAGAGAAAAATATAAAGAAAGATCAACGCCGTTTGGCATTACTAAAGATAGAAACTAAACGGCGAGCGAATGATACGAATAAAGACTCCTTTTATGGTAAGCAATCGGAGCAAAAGGTGTTATACGCATTAATAATACTTATACGACGACGACAGTAATAATTAATAACAATTTAGTATGGAGTAAGATATGCGCCAGTGCCACCGCCACCGCACACCGCTCATTTTTTTTTCTCTCATTTTTCTTTTCTTTTTTATTCGTTCAAAGTGGAGTTGCTGGAGTTGACATTGACACAGATCCAGTAAAGACGAGACAACTCACAATGAGCATGCATTGCGGACAATTCATATTGGTTTTTTATTTTTATTTTGTTATTGTGTACCTGTTGAAGGTGCAAACCTGATTCACTCCTACTCATTTCGACAGCCCACCACTGCCTGTGACGAACCGATTGACCATTTGGCGAAAGCCTTTTTAAGGCTCTCTTAAAGTAACGCCATTAAGTAATAAGCACTTTTCGATTAAATAATATGTTATTAAGATTATTAAGGTATTATAAACTGGCGCGAAATTTATTATTATTGTTAATGGCTTTATTAACAAAGTTATTAAATTTATTATTCTATTAATGTTTTATACTTTCGTTCTCTTTTTTTTTTGTTTCTTTGAGTTATTTAACAAACATTAAATTAATTTATGTAAATAAAAAATTAAAAAAAAAAAGTAAGAAAAATAAATGAAAAGTTAAAAATAGAATTGGTATTAATTAATAAGCATCAATAACTTATATTTAATTCATGACAGAATTAAATCAACTTTAATTACACTTTAAAACAGTTTATGACAAATTAATATGAAATTTCCATTAATAATATTATCAATTTATGCAGAAACTGAAAGGTGACTACTTTTTAAAATTAAATTGCAAAGGTCAACAAAGTTGGCAAAATTAGCTATAAAATCTTCGTAGAAATCTTCATAGAAAGTTTCAAAGTGGTATAGAATTAGTTATAAGTACAGGGTGATTAAAAAAAATCTTGATTAATTTAAGAGTTAACTAGTTATTTCACTTTAAAGTTCGGATTTAAGAATTTTTTTAAATTTCAAATAGAATAATTAGCCTTTCATCAGTAACAATAAATTAATCTGATTTTTTATTGCATTTAATTTAGACAATAAAAAAGATTTTTTCCACTAAATTGGTTAGGTAATTTAAAGTTTATTAACTATTTGTCAGAGCTTAATTTACAGTTTTTAAGTAAAAAGATCAAATTTGCCTAATTAAATTTAAAAAAAAATAGCATTTCGAAGTAAATTATATATTATACAATAACCAAAGAGAAAAAACAAAAATAAACAATCTCACCATTACCATAAATGGCATCGGTGTTATTTATTGAATCAATTTGATTGATCAAACGTTATTTATTGCATTAAATTAGTAGAACAAGGGTACTAAAACAATTAGCTCTGTAGATTTTCCTTCTATACCTAATCTATTACATTTAATTAATTAGAATTTTTATTGAAAAATTTGCAAAATTACTTAAAAAAAATAGCAAATTGTACCATCGCTTACGAATGACAACTTTAGTGAAAAAAAGAGGAAAAAAGAAGATTTTTTCTGAAAAGGTAGTAAAGTTTACCTTAACTTTCTTAGGGGCTCTAACACCTAAATCCTCGACATCGACCGTATACTCAATGCTCTTAGTTTCGGCCTTATTGCCCATGCCCTTAGTCGTGGACTTTTCCTCGCCGCGCGTCAAAGTGGTAATCTTACGCACGATCCTGGTGGTGATGCGCTTGGTGCCGTCCTCGCGGGGACGCCTCGTCTGCATCGACTCAATCGAGCTGCCCAACACTTCGGTCGACAGCTTCTTGTTGGTAAACTTCGCCTCCATATTAACGTTTTCCGTGAGACTGGTAACGATCGGCGGACCGACAGGACCTTGCGTCCCTTGCACATACAACCGATTCGAACCGGAAGTCCCGTCTTTACTGAACTTATACATCGACATTTTTTAAAAAACGCGATTAAATATTTTTTAAATATTTTTTTTTATAAAATACTAACAGATAATATAAATATTAATAAATAAAAGCACTCGTTAGATTGTAAAATTAATTAATTAAAAACTTTGCATAGTTTTTCCGAAAGGTAGGTATTTTTACTAGTTTTTCTTCGATAAATAAATTAGCACACAAACCGTGCACTCGTTTTTCAAATGTCGTTTACATTAAACGGCCGTTTTAATAAGACACCACCAGGATATCTGAGACACTTCCTTCACTGCGTATATCAAGAATACTTTAGTACTTTAACATAGATTTAACAAATGACAACAACAAAACAACGAAACAATGGTAGAAAAGTAGACGCGGGAGTGAATGAGGGACAAAACAGGTGATTCGCCAGGTGAGCACCGAAGTGTACTGAGCATCGAAACGGACTGAGTAAGTTGCAAAGCGATTGTTCGCGCGGTTCTCTCACTCCTGCTGCCGGTGTAGGTATGTGTCCAGGGACACGTGGACAGCGGAGGCGGCACGGTAAACATGTCCAGCGATTATTCAATGAAATTTTATTGTAAAAAAAATTATAAATATATCATCGATAATATCGATTTGTTGCACTTTTATGGTCCGCACAAATGATTTTTCCATGACGTGTCGCGCCATTTTATTTTTTTAATTTTTTTATGAAACATACCAAGCACTTACTAAAAAAGCAAAAAAAAAACAGAACAGAGTTCGAAACTTTGTCTGCCATTGCGTATATAGTTTCTATAGTTTCCGGCTACTTGCCCACCTAGCTGTCGCTTCCGGTAACAGAAGCGCAACAGGTGAGGCGGCCTCACGTCTGTTTCTCTTCGCTTACAAATTACATTGTACACAATAATAATAATGCTGCTGCTGCTGCTGCTGCTGCTGCTGCTGCTGCATTTAACAGTTAAGTTACTTAACTATACTTAAAGTGGATTAATTAAAATTTAAAAAGCCCTATAGAAACTAACTAAATCAGGAATAAAGTTATATTTTTAGTTTCAGTTTGTTTTGCGCGTGGTGCTATTGGAGAAAGTGCAAATTGTAAGTAAAGTGATAAGAAGGTGCAGCAAATCGTTATGTCGTGCACCGATAATAGTTTCATATAGTGTGTATTTGTACCCGTAGAAAGATAGAGACGCTTTGATGTTAATATACTTTACAATTGTGGATCGCATTGTTTGCTTCAACTATTATTATTAGCGCTGTTGCGATACTCTTTCCTTGGTATGCTAGGCTAACCATCTGTAAAAAGCGTACTGTATGCGCCGTTAAGGAAATTTACGACTGTTCATTTTCTATTATATTAATTAATGATTTCTTTTACTGGATTAGTTTACTTTTTATTTTAATTTTAAATATAAATGTAATTTGAATCTACAAAAAGATGCGTTTAATGAATTCATTTTCATTGTCCTTTTTGTAAATCTTAGTTTTCCATTTTTCAAATCGTTTTTGGAGAGTTAATTTTAATAATTAAACTTTAAAGAATGTTTTTTTTTTCGTGACAATTAAAAAATAGGAAACAAAGCTATTTTAATTAATATTTTCAAGATTTTTGGTATAAATGTAATTTGAATCTACTTAAAAATTCGTTTAATGCATTAATTTATTTTCATTGGCCTTTTTGTAAATCTAACTTTTCCATTTTTCAAATCGTTTTTAGAAAATTAATTCTAATAATTAAACTTAAAAGAATGTTTTTTTTTTCGTGACAATTAAAAAATAGGAAACAAATCTGTTTATATTAATATTTTCAAGATTGACCTGTTTCTTTAATAATAAAATAATGATAAAAAAGATCGCAGGGGTGCGTTATGTGAAGTCATTTTCAACAGAGTTCAAAACAGAATATCTATTGCCCTAATTAACAAAGAAAATGCAAGAAATCCAATTCAAAATGGGACACCCTGTATACATGTATCTATCAATTTACCAAGCAAAACAAATAAATCAATTTGAATTGTAACAATTAAGCATAAAGTTACAAAAATTTTGAGAAAAAAAAAATTAAGTAAATCTAAATTAAAGAGTTTAAAAAGCTGACATTACATTTCGGAAGACTTGAAAATTGCAATAAAAGTTGTTTAAAAACAATAAAAATATAATCTAATTAGCGATAAGCCGAAAGATATTACAACTAGGTAATCCGCTAATTTCTACAAAATTTGTCAAATGTTCTAATTTTGGAGGTAAAAATGACTTTATTATCAGTCAGTCACCCTGTACAAATTATTATACAAACTGCATCTAAAGTTTGATCTATTTTTTATTATTTTATTCTGTACTAAAAGCTTTCAACGGATTAACAATTATTGCTAAGTTGTTATATTAATTAAAGAAATTAAAGAAATAACTTTCATCCGATTAAATTAATTGGATCTATAAATATAATAACTTCTTTATTGCTTTTAAAATTCCAATTAATTCTAGACATTTATAAAAAAAAAAGTAGAGCAATAAATTGAAAAGAAAAAAGAAGTTATTCTTAGTTAGTAAAGCAATTGATATCGGAAAATTAAATTGCAGCCATTAAAAGCACACAAAGAATGCAATTGTCAATCAAACTTGTCATCTTTATGGTGAAGTAAACCGAGTAAACCGAGCAAACCGATTTCAATTGTGGCGTCCATCTAAAATATTAAATTGAATTACAATAAACCTTTGTTTCCTTGTGTTTATTGTAGCACTTATGCAATTACTAGCGGCATTTTAAAGAGCCGACCGACACAATGGACAATAATGGCAAACAATATCGTACAAATTAAACAACAATAGAATTCGTGTGTAATTTAGTAAAAGTGCTCGAAAACATTTAAAAGCAAGAATTTTAAATACTTGGCTGATGCGAAGAGTACACACCGGTTACACACAGCAGAAAAAAAAATTACACAGGAAATGATGTCATAATTTTGGAATTTTGTTTAAGTACGTAAAAAAAAAGTCTAATTTTCTATAGAAAAAAAAAAACATTTCTTGAAAATTTATAGATACGAAAATGTTACGAATATCACTTTCTTTAAGAAAGTGTTAGTTAAATCTGACGTTATCAAAATTTTACTAGATGGTATGAGGTGTTAGGAAAATAAACAGCGATAAGATTATCATTATCTAATGTAATTTATTGTTCATAGAGTTGATTATTCAGGTGTGGCTCATTAAAACACTTAATGCAAATTAATAAGCGCAGTTAATGATTGCAATGGTAGTAATTGCTATCAATCGGTGGAACGTGCTTACTAATTATATCGGCTTCTGAGGATTTACAATTACACCATTTGTAAACATTTATTAAGATCTTTTTAACAATGATTATAGAACTGTTACATTTTCTATTTATTGTTCACAATTAAAATAATTGATCTGTGATTATCTATTTAAATGTTAACGTTAAATTGAATTGCAATGACTGTAATGAGCTGAAATTTTGATCAATTACAGTCATTTTTAATTATATTTTTTTAATAAGAATTTTTTTAATAGAATAGATTAATATAAATAAAAAATAAAAACGATTTTGCAACAGATTTTTGTTGTTTTAATTGTTTGATTTAGACCTTTTTTGTTTTTATTTTTAATGATCATAACTTCTCCATTTTTTTTTTCTTTTCATTTTTTACGATAGAGATTTGAAACAAAAGGTTGTTAAGACATATTTTTATTAAATTAATCAAAATAAAAGTAATTTTAATCAATAAAAAAAAAACCTAAAGTTTTTTATGCATTTAGCTAAATAAATTATTACTTTGTGGAATCTCAAGACTTGTGGTTTGATTTTAAATTCACCTCACTTCAAGTTTTATTACATAAAAGTAATAATATAATAAAAGTAATAAAAACAAAGTGTAAAATATTGCAGTTAACCTGTTGTAATTAACACTAAAAACTTGCTCTTTTTAATTGCCTTTTGTTCCCACTTATTAACAGCTATAACGTGCAATAAATAAAAGAGGATTAATTAAAAAAATATAAATTTAAACTTAATTAATTGCATCTTAATAAAAATTTTAATATATTTTTATAAATATTCATTCAGTTTTATAATTAAAAAAAAAAAACAATAATCTTGAAGATTACAAAATATAACAATTTATGAAAAGCAGCAAAAATAAAAATAATAAAACAAAATGCAGGGCAAAACTCCTACGCGCCTAATTTTTGGATCATTGCATTAATTTGTCCGTTTTTAAATTTGCATAAATATGTAATTCGAATGTCCATTCGAGCAGTAAATAAATAAATTTGCGTAACTTCTTAAACAGAACAAACAAATACCAAAAAATCGGTCGTGGGAAGGGAATTCGAAGCGATTAAAGGACGAAAAAAATAATAACAAACTCATTCACGTCCACTAAAAACGATGGGTTGCTTGTGTTGAAAGTTTTACGAACGAAAAATAAAATAATAAAAAATCGAAAAGGAATCAAATAGAAAAATAAAAAAAAATTGCGTGAGTGTCTTCGACGTATGCGCTGCCGAACTCGAACATTTCCAAATTTAACAGCACACTCGTCAACCTCTTCATTCAAAAGGCGGTTAGCATTTTCGCAATGCAAAAGAGGAGGAGGACCACGCCTGCCGTAAAAGGAATCTCGTCTTACGTAAGGAGAATAAATGTGCCTGTTGTTTCTCGAATCGTACCACCAATCGTCATAACAGCAGCACATGTTGTTCATTAATAAATATTAATTAAAAGGAGTTTGGAAGAAAGAAAAAAGAATGCGTAGGATTTTGTTTGTCGCTTCGTGTTTCTGACATACTAATTGCTATTGTTTTATTTTAATTTAACCGTTGCGCTCTGCGAGTTTGAAACTTTTGTAACTCACTTCGTGGAACAAGTAACGACCTCTTTAGATACATAGCAAAAGTTTCAATTTTCTTTTTCTTTTTTACTTTTTTTTTTTTTTAATTTCTCTATTTATCAATTAATTTATATTTTTATCAATTAATGAATAATTACTAAATAATTCTCTTTGATAATTTAAATTAAACAAATTAAATTTCTTAAATTTTGCGGTGGGTGAAAAATAGAAAAATTGTAAAATAAAAAGAAGAAGCCGGGACCGTGGCTCAGTGGTTCGAGCTCCGGACTTCGGACCGAGCAACATGGGTTCGAATCCCACGGCCGGCAAGATATGGGTAGTGGTGTTTGGGTAGGCATCCCCATCACC